>CATIWM010449866.1:0-16002 GCA_949671775.1 Mallotus repandus
GTTAAGAATATCACTTCCTCATTTTAGAGCTCTAAGAATATTAAAATCTTCCTTGAATCTCGGAGGTCACATTAGCCCAAAAGCATGCTTAACTCCATTTTGATTTGCATGATAGTCCTAGCTTATACACACTTAGACAAACATGTTAAATGCTCAAAACTACGATTGTTAAGATCAAAATCAAGATTGATTATTGCTAAGGTCAACATATATATTATATACTAGATATTACCTATGCGCACATGGTTCTAGCGATACCCACTAAGTAGCACGTTCTACCATTATTTCCAAATCAAATTTGGATTCTAAATATTTAAATCAAATAAATAAATAATTCATAAAAAATGAATAAATAAGCAATTAAATAAATAAATAAATAATCATATTGAATAATTTATCTTTTTAAACATGCGATATTCTTTAAGAAAATATATTAAAATCACGCAACACACATTCTATAAAATTAACTAATAGGTTGAGCGTGCTGAGCGACGCGTTCTCTGCTGCCCTTGTTCTACTGCTCGTGCCCCGAAGTTCTCTAAAATAAATAATATTTATTTAAAATATGCTTGTAAAATAATTAAATAAATTCATGAAATGAAGGAATGACGAAACTGACTCGATCTAAAACACAATGCTAATCAGACTCAGAATTATGACACAAGTCAATGTCACGCTTTACGAAAAATCTACCAGAAATTCGGCAGAGTCTGCCTTGTAAAACGGACAATCCTCTACTAAAAGTAGAGTCAACCCTGTAAGAAAACACACTTCGAATATGCACTTCACGGAACCACACTTAGGTCAGACTCTCAAACTGCACATAATTCCGACCGAATTCCAAATTCACAATAATCAATAAAATAATATAATTTTCAATAAATTACCAAAAATTAAAAAAATTTCATTTAAATACCACAATTCAAATTATTTCCACAATAAATTGTAAAATATATTTATTTTCTAATAAATAGTAAAATTCTAGCTTATATTTAAATTTTCGTTAATAAACATATATAATTCAAATATTACAATTAAATTAACATTTATTACAAATAATCATTTAAATTACTTAAATACATTTTAAAATTAGCAAATAACTCAATTAAGCTTAAAATAATAATTAAACTTATTATTCATATATTTTTTGAAAATTAGTAATAATTAACTCAAAATAGGAAATCATTTATAAAAATTATTTTTATACTATTTATTACTCAAATACTGTCTAAAAAATATTAATTTACATTAATTTCAACAAAAATATAAAATTCAGTAATTTTTTCAAAAATCCATTTTTCACATAAACATTCAAAAATTTATAATAAAACTTCTATACATAATTTTAATAAACTTTCTTCATAAAACTTGCTCAAAATATTTATTAGAATTTATTAAAAATATATTCATCCCGAAACCGGAGCGGTACCGGAACAGTAACTCCAATCACCGGAAATAGTACAAATTTCAAAACAATTTCAGAAAAATAAATAAAAATCATCAATAGGTAGCTCATAACCTCTAAAATAAATAATCCTAAAGAACTAACATCTAATAAAATTATTAACAAGCTCAAACCAACCATTTCATTCAAGAACACATAAACTAAAAATTGAATTTTGAGAAGTTTACCAAATTTAATTCCTTAAAAAAATTAAGAAATTGAAAATACCAGAGGATGAGAAAGCTAAAGAACCCAATTTTTTCAGCTGGGGATGTCGAAAAAGTTGCCGGCCAAAAAAATACAAACCGGCCAAAATGAACCGGACCAAACCGAAGCAACCGGAGAAGAGAACTGCTGTTGGACGGCAACGAGGCAACGGTGAGGTGATGGCTAGCTGGCTGCAGTGGCGAGGAGCAATGGTGGCTACTGGTCGGAAATGGTGGAGAGGAAGAAAGGAAGAAGAAAGAAGAAGAAGAAGAAGGAAAAGAAAAAAAAAAAGGAAGAAAAAAAATTTTTGCACGTTTTTTTTAATAATAACAAAATATTACTACCACCAAACTCTATACATATATACAAATAATATACTCAATAAAATGCAAATTAATACTTACTTAACAATTTATTAAAATAAAATTTACTCTTTTATAAAATAATAATTAAAATAATTCTCATCACTAACTATTCAAATTTAATTTCACAAAATAATAATCTTAATTTTTATTAAAATATTTATTAACACTGCAAGTCTCTAAAATATATTTTAATATTTTTAAAATAAATTTGAGTGTTTACATATTTAACATTAAATATGTAGATTATTTACTTAGTAAGTTTATATTGTTATATTTACTACTTAAACTACACAGTTTTAACATAAAAACATAAAACTATGTATTTTTACAATATATATATATATAGCTTTACATTCTACTTATTTGATATTATAAGTTCACACTAAAACTATATAATTTTATGTTATATATGTAATTTTTACTATATTTAATAATTTGAATTTATTACTTAATAATAAATTAGTATTATTTACTTAACAATAAATTATTTGATATTATAAGTTCACACTAAAACTATATAATTTCATGTTATATATGTAATTTTTACTACATTTAATAATTTGAATTTATTACTTAATAATAAATTAGTATTATTTACTTAACAATAAATTAATAATAATAGTTAGTATAAATGTATCGTATTTACTTAATAATTTATATTTTATTTATTTAACATTAATTTTTAATACTAAATTATTTTATGTGTTAATATCATTATTTAATTATTATAAACATGTCTAAACAAGTTAAATGAGTCTAACCTATTTAAATCATCCATTTAGATGCGTTTATATAAACAGGTCATAAACGGGTTAAGTGGGTTCAATCCTTTTATATCCCTATTTTGACGTGTCATTCAAAAGGTTGATCCGTTTATTTTAAATCTAAACCTATTTAATTTTATGTCATGTCTTATCGTTTAAATGGGTTGGATCATAAATTGTCAATTCCAATTATATATAGTTAATTAATTTTTTTTGATTGACTTGTATGATACAATACCTTTCTTAAGAACTCGTACGTTTGAGCTGCAAACTTATAGTCATCAATATAGTAATTTTCTTGAATAGCTGAGTAGGAGAATCCAGTGCCAATTGGGGCATCTACGTATAAACTATTGATGTGCTGGAAAAAGTTTGGAAAACTAATTAGGTCCCTCTTCAGAACTTAAATTGACAAGGGTATTATTAATAATGTTTCAAATGAGAAAAAAAAATGTATGGATGCACCTGTGTCCAAGCAAAGGGATTCAAATGCAATGCTGGCAAACTTCCATTGTAATTGGAATAGTCAAAAGTTAATGGCCCTGAGGAAAAAAAAAGGAAAGTTATTCTACTTTTATAGTGGTCAATAATTGAATTTATGACTTTTCAATTTGGACGGATAAATAAAATTACAAATAATGACAAAAAAACTCGTAAAATGATTTAAAGAGTAAATCTTCAATAAACTTACTGTTTATTATTTACCTATGAATAAATCTTCAATAAATTTGTATAATAATGCAACAAACAAGTGTGAATAATAAAGTTAATACACAACTCAGCTTAATAAAAGATAAATAATTTTTCGTAAAAAAACTCAATTACAAATTTGAGAGAAGTAACTGTATTATTTCATAAATAAATGGACATAGGACAACAATGATCTTTATTTATAGAATAGCACAATCCATCAATCTCAAACTAAATCAGAAAGAAAATGAAGTAAAATAGAATTTTTAGTTAGGATAGAAAAGTTAAATCCTAACAAAGTAAAATAGAAATAAAATAAAATTTTAATTAAATTAGAAAATAAATAAAATAAGCCTATAATTATCCAACCTTTGACTAAATAAAAAAAATAGCTTTAGACGTTTTATGTGAGAAAAGTTCTTAGTAAATAAAATAAAATATTTATTAATTTATTTTCAATCATTTCAGCCATGTTAATCAATTTTCCTGGAAAAAAAATAATTTATATTTTAAAAATAACTACAATTTTAACTGAGTGATTCTGTCAATATTGAATTTGGCTTATTGAGTTTCTGTTACGAAATTTATTTCTCTTATCATTTCGGTAAATATTTTAACTGTTTAATTTAAATTTTAACTGAAATTATTAAGCTAGTTCGTTAAAGTTGTAACTAATTTTATGATGTCGACAAAAAATTCTAAAAATAAAAAATTAGCTAAAATTATTTAATGATATAATTAGATATTTGAATTATTTTAAGCAATAGACTTAAATAAAAAGTAATAATTTAAAAAAAAGCAATAGACTTAAATAAGTGAAAATTTTGCAGATTTAAAAGCTAAACTGACGATGTACTAAATGACGAAAAAAAATATAAAAATTTAAAACACACACAAATTTAAGTGTATAATACCGCTACCACTTTCGTAGAATAACGCGGAGAGAACTGAGCAACCAGGCCACCAGTCTGCCAAAGCAAAAGAGGGTCCAGTGACACTCTACAAAATAGTAAAATAGCTGCGACTGGTTCGATTCACCAACCCCAATATACCTACAACAAATAACATTTTTTTTTTTTTACAATTTCTTTAACCAAAAAGCAATAACAATAAAATTAATAGCTTCTAATTTGTCACCATTGACCAAAATAATTCGATAACCTGATTAAGATAAAAAATTTCTTGCCCCAATAACTCAAGAAAACATTATATAATTTCTTTTGGTCCAAACCATAATCAATATCCAGAATCCGCTAAACTCTAATTAATCCGGTTAAACCTCCTACTAGTTGATCCTAATGGTTGGTCAATAAAAATATTATCTCATAATATTTTACGCTGCACTAGAAAAGGTAATAAAGTGAACTAGAAAAAATAAGTAAATAAATATGAGATATTAACTTACCCAGTTTAAAGGTAAAAGGGAAGTTCACCATCAAACCCAGGAAGAGAAGTCACAACTGTCTTTGAGGTAGCAATTTGAGAAAAAAGCAGCACAAGAAATACATGTGAGCAAATGAGAGTAGCAAAACTTCCCAAATGTTTTTGTTCTGCCATAGTTGTTACTTGTATAAAATTTTGCTATACCTAACTCCAGAAAGAGAAATTCATATGCTCAAGTGCTCTACTTAACTGCTAGTATTTGCCACAACTAACTTCATATACATATCTTCTCTATGTGGCGGGTTGGTAAGTAATGCAGACATACCAAAATGTATTTTTAATGAATACAACACAAAATATAGTCAAAGCTAGGTATAGTGGCAACTTACTGTCATTTTTGTCATCTAACTTTCTTGCCTATGTTTGTAGTAATATCTTGGACACATGCATCCAAATATAATCACAATGTAATCCTTTATTTCTTTAACAAAAAATTTCATCCATATAATGATAATAATAATAATAATATGTTATTAGCATATTAGTTTTATTTAAAAAAATCTACAATGTACATCTGGCAAATAATTTCAATCCTAAATTTTAACAAATTAATTAGTTATCCGTTACGCTAAGGTGAAACTACTAGTGGATTAATATGTGAAAGAGATATCTACGGTTAAGGGAAGCAGTTATTAGATAAGTAAAACATTCATCATGGGAGGAAAAATGCGACAAATGAGAAAGTTACTGCATTAGTGGAATTAATGCAAAATGGGAGCAATTATTGTATTGGAGATTTATAAGGAGAGCTTGAGAACTCTGACGAGGACCACAACTGAGACTGACAATCATCAACACAAATCAACAGTCTACTTCTAGTTTTGTTCAGCTTTTGTAAAATTCCTTCATTTTTTTGTTTAAGCTTTGATGTTCTTTTTAATAACTCTCTAATAATTTTCAATTTTTTTATTCATTAAGTTCATTAATAAGACATTATTATTTTAGATTAGATACAAAACAGCTAAAATTTGAAAATCCAACAAAATTAGCCCTCAATTTGTATAAGTCGTATGTTAACAACCTGCATTTTTCCATTTAACATAAATTATTTTCATTATTGTACTGTAATCAGGGACTGCCGAATTTTTAGATATAACGGCTCCGTTTGTTTGCGGAAAATATTTTTTCTTATTTTCTAGTGTTTGGATTACTTAAAGAAAATAAATCAAAGAAAAATAATGTACCAATTAAAGGAAAATTACTTCAAAATAAGGGAAAATGTTTTCCCATATTTTAAAGATGGAAAAATATTTTTTAATACTTATTCTAATGCATTCTCTCATCATTTATTGTCCTCTCTTTTATTTTTCAATTCATTCTTTTTTCATTTATTGTCTTTTTAATTGTGCAACCAAACATAGAAAAATATTTTAGTTTGAAAATATTTTCAATTTTTTTATTCATTAAGTTCATTAATAAGACATTATTATTTTAGATTAGATACAAAACAGCTAAAATTTGAAAATCCAACAAAATTAGCCCTCAATTTGCATAAGTCGTATGTTAGAGGTCAAAAGTATTTAATTTTTAGTCAGTTGGTATACCTCACGCACACTCGAAAATAAAGTGCAAGTTTTTATGTGTTTGGAGTAGCCTTCTATGGCGGTGAATTAATTTTTAAGTTCAATTGTTGCTCATAATTTACTAAAATTAGATTGTGTTTTTCATTCCATAAATCTCATGCATCAAAAATGTCAACTTTCGTGACATTGATGGACTACTACTGCTATCAGATATTTTCCCCCCAAAGGAAGCTAAACCAAGTGTCCACGCATGTGTGGGTGCACGCATCCACGTGCTCAGTGCATGGACGCCCTCTCCATGCGCGCATACATGGGGTTTGCAAGATGCTCCCGTCATTAAGGGCTTGTTCTGTGTGAATTTTTGGATTCCAAAAAGGTGAATCTTGTGTCTTCTTCATTGAATCAATCACTAGTTCAACGAACCATTCCTTGATTTAATGAACCGTGCTTCGGTTCAATAAACTACTCGTTTGGGTAGCTGCTCTCATGCGTGGTGATTATCCAAAGCAAGCAGTTCATTGATCCAAGTGTTCAGTTCACTAAACAGAGGCTTGGTTCATTAAACTGATGTTTGATTCATTGACTCGAATGTCCAGTTCAACTGGTTTAAGGCTACAAAAGGGTAGAGAAATTTAGATTTGAGGTTTGCATACTCTGAAACAAAAACAACCTGCATTTTTCCATTTAACATAAATTATTGTCATTATTGTACTGTAATCAGGGACTGCCGAATTTTTAGATATTAATTAGGCTCCCTTCGTTTGCGGAAAATATTTTCCGAAAAAATATTTTCCCTTATTTTTTAGTATTTGGATTATCTAAGGAAAAGAAGTCAGAAAAAAATAATGTACTCGTCAAAGAAAAATTATTTCAAAATAAAGGAAAATGTTTTCCCATATTTTAAGGATGGGAAAACAATTTTCAATACTTTTCTAATGCATTCTCTCATCATTTTTTGTCTTTTTTTTTATTTTTCAATTCATTATTTCCTCATTTATTGTCTTTTTTAATGTTGCAACCAAATATAGAAAAATATTTTATTTGAAAAATATTTTCTCTAAAAAATATTTTCTAAGATAAAATATTTTCCGCAAACAAACGAAACCTAAAATTTTGAAAATTTAAAAGAGAGGGGAATTGAGTTTTCCAAGCTAGGTAGTTTTGGTATTCATTTTGGAAAAAAAAAAAAAAAGAATGATGAGTAGTGGTGGATGAATTCAGAGGTAATAGAATTATCTGAGTGTTTGTGTTGCTTATGTGATTAATTCTTGATACCAAGTAAAAGTTTGAAAGAAAGACAGTTGCTTCATTTTACTAATTTTTACTTATAGGTTTATATTTCTTATACAACTACAGGATAACAATGTACATCAATATAATAATGTACTAGACTTAGGGGTGCATTCAATTACCACTTTTAAAGATATTTATAGACTTTTTTAGGTGAATGAGTTTTGCAGAGTTTATAAACTTTTATAATGACTTTTATAGATTTTAATGATTTTTATAGACTTTATTTTGGAAGACTTTTATAGAGTTTATAAATTTGTTAATGACTTTTGTAGACTTTATTTTGAAAGACTTTATATAACTTTTATTAATATTAGACAATTTTTATTGATTTTAATATAAATATTTTGACCTGATAAATTAATTTTTATCATATAATAAAAATAAATTTTTTAAAATAACCATTTAAAAGTGGATGTCTTTAATTAATTTTTTTTAAATAATTAAGATATTTATTTTATTAATTTCAAATAAAAAATATATAAAAGAGTTTTTTTAGCTAATAGATTTTTTCACAATTCATCAAAAATATTTACCTAACATATATATAATAAAAAACATGATAAATAAAAATAAAAAAATATATAGAAAAGTGAAAATAAATTGAAACAACAATAAGTAGATTAACCTTGTGGCTCTTGAAGTCCATTACTCCTTGATAGAGCGTTATATTTGAAAGTCATTCAAATTCTTGATATAAGGTGAATGATTTCTTGTAGGTTAATATAAATAGGAAAAGTCATTAAAAGTCCATAAAATTTCATTATGTATAAAAATCCATTACTTTCATTGTTAAATATACCCTAACTTTTAAAAAGTTTTTAAAAGTTAGAATTGAATATCTCGTGAATTTTAAAATCCTTTAAAGTCATTAAAAATCAAAATTGAATACACCCCTTAGTTAAAGATAATTACTGCAACTAAACCACTAGATAAATGATAAGGGAGTAGTTGAGATAATATAGCCTTAAACGATGTAAATGGGTATTTACCAAGCTTAATCCCACTGCTATGCGTCAATTACATTAAACTCCTAAAACCTTTTGAGTCTCATTAATTTATGATATTTGAATGTCCTCACAGGCTGATATTCTAAAATAATATAATAATGAACGTGGAGATTTTTAATCTCAATATAGTAATTGATCCTCTCAAGTAGCTTACAAGAAGAAAAAATTTTTAGAGAGGAAAATAAGCAAAGAAGCGATCGATCATGGAATAACATTGTGTTGGCTTGTATTCAGGTGCAACATGACCCGCTCCCTGCACAAATTAAACAATAACGTTTATTAAATGGTGATTTCAATGCATATAACACTACTTACTCCAATTCTCACACTACAAAAAGCTTCCAAAATATTGATAAAGTTTAGTAATGGACATTTTGATTTCTAAATAGAGACTATTCATGACGAAAGGTGTGCTCTTCTTACCTTGACAGTAGCAAATATTAGAGTATAATCACCATTTATGTACTTCTCTGTGTAGCTATGCAAGACAAAATAGAGTAAAAATTTTTATGAGTTTAGCCTTGAAATTACGAGAGACTGAACTGTGAGATCATTGTAAATTAACCTACCCAGCAACTTGACCATCAACAAACCATGGCCGCCAATATTCATTAGTGGTCAAATTGAGCAAATGAATCCAATTTTGTGTGCCAACATGAGGTATAGAGAAAGCATGATCACCACTATAAAAAAAAATGGAATTAATAAGAAACGCTCAGATATATTTGAGTTTCTTGTCATTTGCAGGGTCTATGTTCAAGGTATTAATTATGTATTACCTATACACAAGAGCTTGAAGACTTTGCAAGCTTAAATTTCTGTGGTAAGGGACTGTGCTTGAAATTGTCTTTGCGTAGGCCAAGGTAGTGTTACACCTCTTCCAAACTCCGCTCGTGTTCTGTTTACCACAACACATTATTCAATTTCTTCACAACTTCAGTCTTTATTTACAATTCTTTAAATATTAGCACAAAATGCATATAATACCTTAATAATGATGATGTGTTCAGTCATACTAACAAAAAAGAAATAAAATAAATACCTCACGAACTTGAAGAGCATCCCGCACACTTCTGTCATTGGCCCAAACACCAGAAAGCACGTACTCATAGAACTACGAATTAAACAAAACCAGTTATTGCTTTATTTCAAGAATAAAGGAGCAAAATATTGAAAATTAAAAAGGAATGAGAATTACCCTGCACCAATATGCCTTATTAATTTTTGAAATGGAAAGATTTTGTGGTTCCTCATGGAGTGATCGTCTTCCTTGTTCTTCTTTTTTTCTTGGTTTATAAATTTGGCAATTGGCCTCCAAAACTTGCAGTGGGTTTATTTCAAGAACCATCTGAAAATATGACAAATGTTCCTTTATGTTACTATATACAAAATAATGACCATATATTGATAAATTTGAATTGATAAATAATTGTAACCTCATCGAAGATATTCATATCTGCAACACAATTTGTATTGCTTGCATTTATATTTACATAATCTCCGCTGCAGTCTTCTTTGAGGTCCTGCAAAGTTCAAACATAGTTAGAGACATTTTCGGTAATAAAATAATAAAAACTACATTAAAAAAGAACACTGAGTCGTGAGCTACCTCATAGAGTTCATTTGATATGAGTGTCAATTTATGAGCAAATGGCACCCTCGAGTTTTCATCAATAAAATTATCTGTTTTAGGGTTGCCAAGTACATATCCCTATCAACAAACCCAAAAAGAAATGTTTATGAAGTCATAAATCCAAGTTTATGAAATGATTAAACATTCATGTGAAACTAAGACATAAAATTTACCTTTAAATTCATCATTGGTGACAATCCTACTGCATTACCTGCAGAAAAGAAAAAATAAATAAGAGATTAAAGGAAAAAAACTCTTATGAAATGTTATTAGTCATAAAGAAGGAATTTAACTAATAATTACCATCAAGTATATGTGAAACTATGACAGGAACGGGAACGCCTGAATAGGAATCACCACCAATGAATAGTTGATTTGTTACAAATTGTGGGTGGTCAAATAACCACTGCACAAGAATGAATGCAAATATCGTAAGGGCAATTAGGGAAATAATTGCTGTAGTGAGGCATTATATTAATATTGTAATAATCTATAATTATCCTATAAATTATGCATGATTTTAGGCCTATGCATAATAGCAGTTTTGTTTTGTCCCTTCTGCAATTTGCTTGGCATATGCGGCCAATATTAATAAAGAGTTAGGCTCTCTTATAGATGTATATTCTACACTTGTATAAGGCCTAATGGCTGATCCTTCTCCTTAATCTTAGGAACTATAATTCAAACTCATTTGACTGTATATTATGTATCATTATTCTGTTACATATGTCCTATAGAGTAGACAAATCTGTTGTACAATATCGTCTATATATTCTTTTCCTGTCACCATTAATAAAATATAAGTTCAATCTTCTTCACTTCACCTATTCTGTTATGGTATTAGAGCATCAATAAGCTCTTCTCTGCCATTTCTTTTCTCTCGTCTTTTTCTTTTACTCATCTCCAAAATGGCAAACAATCACACAGCCACCATTTGAAACACCATTGATCCAAACAATACATTAATTACTATTAATGTAGTTGCCCAAACTCCTCTCAAACTCACCTCAGCCAATTATCTTTCATGGAAGTTACAGTTTGAAACTCTTTTTGTTGGGTACGATTTACTCGGCCATATCGATGGTTCTAAACCATGTCCTGCCCAAACCATCACAACCAACAATATCACATCTCCAAACCCAACCTACTCACTATGGGTGTGTCAAGATCAGTTGATCTTAAATGCCATTGTTGGCTCTATTTCTCCTACTATCATTCCTTTTGTAGCAAATGCGAAAACAACCAGAGAAGCATAGACAACCCTTGCAAACACCTATGCCAAGCCTTCTAGAGGGCGCATTAAGCAAATCAAAAATCAAATCAAGCGAATGTCAAAAGGCACTGACTCAGTGACTGAATTTTTGCAAAAAATCAAAGGATGAGCAGGTGAACTTGCTCTCCTTTGATCACCATTTGATGAAGACGATCTCACTGATGAAATACTAGAAGCACTCAGTGATGATTACAAAGAATTGGTGAGGGCTGTACAAGCTAAAGACACTCTAATAACCTTTGATGAGCTTCATGAAAAGCTTCTCAACTTTGAAGCTACTGTGAATCTTCCCAAACCAGAAACTATGTTTCCCATAACAGCTCATGTCTCAACTCAGACCAACTCCACTTGGAGGAACAACAACAATCAATCTTCCTTCGCTGCCAATTCTCGACCATCATAAAATAACAACTTTAGTCGACAACAACGACCTTACCTGGGCTATTGCCAACTTTGCAAAATTCAAGGACATACTGCTCGAAGGTGTTCCTTTTATAAGGTTCAACTGATTTTAACAAACAGCTTGAATCAAACATCTCCATGGCAACCAAAGGCAAACTATATTGCAACTTCGAATAACCATCAAGCTTGGCTTTTTGATAGTGGCGCATCTCATTATGTCACCTCTAATTTTGAGAACCTTTCACTGCACACCCCATATCGTGGAATTGAAGATATGATGATTGGAGATGGCATTGAGTTGCCTATAACACACACTGGTTCCACAACTCTTAATTCTTCTCACAATACCTTTAAATTGGAAAACGTTCTTTATGCGCCTACCATGAAACAAAATTTAATTTTTATTCATAAATTCTGCACATCTAATGAAGCTTCTATAGAATTCTCACCTTTTGATTTTCTTATGAAGGAACTCGGCACAGGGAGAACATTGTTGAAGGGCGAGCCTAAAGATGGAGACTATGAGTGGCCTCAATCCAATCTAATTTTAGCCTTTTCCAGTGTTAAGACATCTTCTTATGATTGGCATAATAGATTAGGGCACCCATCTATTCAGATACTCAAATGAATTTTGTCTTCTAATAATTTGAGTTCAACATTATTTGTGCTAATCGATGTCAATTGTAATGCATGTCTCTCTGATAAAAGTCACAAGTTACCTTTCTCACATTCCACAGTAACATCTTCTCGTCCTTTTGATATCATTTTCACTAATGTCTGGACCTTACCAGTTGTTTCCATTGATGCATTCAAATACTATATTATTTTTGTTGATTATTACACTAAATATACATGGTTCTATCCACTCAAGCACAAATCAGATGTGAAGGAAGTGTCCGTCAGGCTTAAATCCATTATTGAAAATCATTTTCAAAACACCATTAAAACATTATACACTGATAATGGTGGTGAATTTATTGCTCTAACACATTTTTTGTCCTCAAATGGCATATCACATCTCACGACACCACCTCATACTCCTAAACACAATGACATATCTGAAAGGCGACATTTTCACATTGTAGAAACTGGTCTGGCTCTTCTAACTCATGCTTTTATCCCTGTAAAATACTGGTCATATGCTTTTATCACTGTTGTGTACTTGATCAACCGAATGCTCACACTAATTTTGCACTATCAATCACCTTATGAAAAGATTTTTAACCACTGTCCCAATTATTCAAAACTCAAAATGTTTGGTTGTCTCTGTTATCCATGGCTGAGGCCTTATACCAATCATAAATTAAAGTCCAATTCTAAGCCATGTGTGTTTTTAGGTTACTCAACAACTCAAAGTGCATATCTTTGTCTTGATCTAAACTCTTCAAAAATATATGCATCCAGGTATGTCAAGTTTGTTGAGTCTGTATTTCCTTTTAACAAACTTCCACTTCAAGAATCCAAATCAAAATCAAATACTATAGCCACATGGATTCCTCCTCTATTACAAATTTCTTCACACCCTGCACCACTTAATACATCATCTTCAGTTACCGCCACTCATAATCTCAATGTGACGACACTTCCCTCATTGAAACCTCCACACCCCCACAACCTGTAAATCAGCCTACCCACACCATGATTACCCGAGCTAAAAATAACACCCACAAACCACAAATAAAACTCAACCTTGTAGCTCAACTAGCCAATACCGATGAAGTTGAACCATATACAATAACCTAAGCTCTAAAGGATCCTTAGTGGTGAGCAGCAATGTCAGTAGAATTTGATGCCCTGGTTAACAATAGCACATAGGAATTAATTCCTTCATCTTCA
Source organism: Mallotus repandus (assembly GCA_949671775.1). Classification (NCBI taxonomy): domain Eukaryota; kingdom Viridiplantae; phylum Streptophyta; class Magnoliopsida; order Malpighiales; family Euphorbiaceae; genus Mallotus; species Mallotus repandus. The sequence continues at coordinate 13,881 of CATIWM010449866.1, forward strand.
ACTTATAAACTTATTGGGTGCAAATGGATTTTTCAAATCAAAAGAAAATATGATGGTTCTATTGACAAGTAAAGCATGTTTAGTTGCCAAAGGATTTCATCAATGTCCCGGAGTTGATTTTCATGAAACCTTCAGTCCAGTAGTAAAACTAACTACAATCCATATTGTCCTTAGTATTGCTCTCAGTCATGGTTGGCAAATCAAACAACTTTATGTGAATAATGCCTTCCTACGAGGGCACTTATATGAGGATGTATACCTGACTCAACCACCTGGTTTTGTAGACAAAGACAATCCACATCATGTTTGCAAACTCAGAAAAGCTCTTTATGGCTTGAAGCAAGCAGCACAGGAATGGTATCATGAGTTGAAAAATTATTTGTTGTAGTATGGGTTCAAAAATTCTCTCTCTGATACCTTTTTATTTGTTTACAATGATGGAAATCATATTATGTATTTAATTGTTTATGTTGATGAGTTAATCCTAACCGGTGACAACCCTACCATTATTTCTGAGTTCATCTCAATGTTGGCCAAGAAATTTTCTTTGAAAGATCTTGGCATGTTATCCTACTTCTTGGGCATTAATGTTGTACCGAATAATCAAGGATTCATTTTGTCGCAGAGACGATACATTTTGGAGTTGCTATAAAAAACAACCATGTTAGAAGCCAAGTCTGTTGTAACGCTAATTTCTATAAGTACGCACTTATCTTTACACAGTGGTACTACTCTGTCGGATGCTAATGAATATCGATACATAGTTGGTAGTCTTCAATATCTTCTTGTCACTAGACCTGATGTCGCCTTTGTTGTTAATCGCTTATCTCAATTCATGCATAAGCCCATATCAAATCATTGGAGTTCTGTCAAATGCTTGCTCAAATACTTGACTGGTACTATTAATAATGGTGTTCAATTTTATCGCAACTCTTCATTTAATTTACACGGCTTTGCTGATGCTGGTTAGGGGGGAAATCAGGATGATTTTTCATCTACAAGTGCCTACATAATTTATCTTGGAAAAAATCTTATCTCTTGGTGTTTGAAGAAGCAAAGGACCATTGCCCGCTCCTCCACCGAAGTTGAATACAGGTCAGTAGCTAACACAGCTGATGAAATTTCATAGATATGTTCTCTTTTATCTGATCTTCAAGTCAAACTTCCTACATGTCCTATGATATATTGTGACAATGTGGGAGCAACTCAACTCTGTTCAAATCCATTTTTTCATTCTGTGATGAAGCATGTTGCAATAGAATTTCATTTCATATGAGAAAGAGTTCAGAATGGATCATTGCGTGTAGCTCATGTTTCCTCAACCGATCAACTTGTTGATGCACTCACAAAAGCACTTCCTCGGTCTCAGTTTCTGGAACTCAAATCCAAGATTGGCCTGCTCACCCGTCGTCCATCTTGTGGGGGCGTAATGGTAGATCATTCTCCTTGATCTTAGGAACTATAATTCAAACTCATTTGACTGTATATTTTGTATCATTATTCTGTTACATTTGTCCTATAGAGTACACAAATCTGCTATACAATATTGTCTATATATTCTTTTCCTGTCACCATTAATAAAATATAAGTTTAATGTTCTTCACTTCACCTACTCTGTTAAGGCCAACAACAACAAAGAATTTTCGTTTGGGAAAATTACAGCCACCACTGCATTTGAACAAAATCTATTCAAAAACACGATTTGTTTATTTTTTTCATGCTTAACCGAACTTTTCATTATTACTTTTTTCTTTTTTCATTTCATTTTTATGATTTTTTCTTCTTCTTCTTCTTCTTATTATTATTATTATTATTATTATTATTTCATAACTATTTTATTTTTGATATTATTTTTCTTTCATAAAAATTAAGGTGCAAAATTAAGAGGGTAAAAATAATATTATTTTATATGTTTTTGGTTGTTTTGGTGGGTTCATTTTTAGTATTTTTACTGTTTCAACTGTTTTGGACGTTATTTCATAACTATTTTATTTTTTATATTATTTTGCTTTCATAAAAATTAAGGTGCAAAATTGAGAGGGTAAATATAATATTATTTTATATGCTTTTGGTTGTTTTGGTTGGTTCATTTTTAGTATTTTTATTGTTTTGGCTGTTTTGG
>CATIWM010449912.1:0-27408 GCA_949671775.1 Mallotus repandus
TTTGTTTTATTTTTTTTGTATTTTATTTTATTTGTTTTTGGGCTTATTTTTTTATTTACTTTAGACTTTAGGCCCACACGTGAAATTTAACCTTTTAAAATTTGATTTCAGGCTTAATTAATTAACTAATTTAGATTTTAGATTTAATTAATTAATTTAGGCCCATTAGGTTAATTTAGATTTTAGGCCCATTTTGATTAAATAAAATTGATTTAGACTTAGGCCTACTTTATAAAGCCTCTTTCATAATTTAATAGACTTAGACTCACTTTCTTTACAATTAAAATAATTAGAATTAAGCCCACTAATTAATTTAGTTTTTTTTCTTTAAAATTTAATAGACTTAGGCCCACCATTAGAATTAAAAACAATAGATTTAGGTTCACTAATAGGTAAAATGTAGGCCCAGTTTAATTGCATTTTCATTTATAAAATATGTAGATTTAGTTAACTTAAAATAAAATTAAAATATAGTTTAGATTTAGGGACATCATACTTTGAATGCATTTTTTGTGTGCTTTTTCATTGATAGGTTGCCTTAGGGTTAGATGGATGTTTAAATTAGGGTTTAATGAAATTGCAGGTAATTAGGGAATAAGACAATAATTAATAAAATAAATCTAAATGAACACAAGACTAAAAGAAGTTGATATTCCGTATCTAGAACTCCTGGTTATGGTGCTAGCTTATATTAGAGAATCGAGTTACCACCACTTTTGATTTGTTCCAGCTATTACCTTGGGTGGCGACTCCTCATCTCCACGCCATGTCTTTGTGACAATGGTTAGTGTGTTCTCTAAAGCCCTGAGCTCAAACAGTGTCGCGGTTGCAATAAACTTGGGCGCGCGCTAAACCCTGCCGTCTACAAATGGTATTTATTTTGTGTATTACCACCCTATATGAGTTGTTGGATGTGCTAAGATGATATATGCACATTTGAGATTGTGTTGGTTGTTATTGCGCAATAAACAACATGGCACTTGATTGCAGGGCGGTGAAGGAAGAAGGGTTGTTCCGTGCTAATGCAGTCGAAGGGTTAGCCTTCAATTGTGCCTAGAGATTGAGTTGGTGATGGCCTATATGTTATGGCCTGGTTGCGATGCTTGTTTAGGGATGGTTAATACATGTGAAAGGTTATATTAATGTTTGTAAAGGCATGTATTTTGCTTGACTAAACTTTGTATAAATTTAAAAGTAAGAATGGCTTTGATATTTCAAGTCGATTACAATTTGATTTTAATTACTTATTATACTGATTTGAGATAATTATTATATTTGGTTTAGACAAATTGTTTTCTGCTTGGAATATCTATTCATTGAGTATTTTTGTACTCATTTTACTCTGTTTTACAAACTTTTTCAGATAACAAGGCTTGATAGTGGGTGGATTGAGCTAAGAGAGGGTGTATAGAAGTTCAGATTAAGGTTGGCCAACATCCTCATTAGAGAAGCCTAGTATTTTTGTTTCTTAGTTATGTTTATATAAGTATTGTAAAAGGATATATTCTTAAGTCAAATATTGGTGGCTAGGCTTTGTGTAAAGCACCTATGTATAAAAGTGATTTATATTCCTTATTAATGTTTACTCTACCATGTCTTTGGTTTGCAAAGATTAATATCAATCTAGTTATAAAAATGTGATTTTCCTATGTTACCTAATAATCCTATATTATAGTTATCAATTATAAATTCATCAAATTACAAGAATGTTTTCTCATTTTCAATTACATGATTACATCAAGCTTATTTTTATTCTTTTAACTAATATAATTATAATTAATATATAATTTGATTAAATTAAATCCTTTATTGAATGGTTGGTTTTAAACGTCCATCTCGGGCTACGTGAGACGAGGTGTGACAGAGTTGCAAACATCCATACAGTGTAACAAGCAAGGAGGTTTTCAAACTTTATCCAACCACTATCAAAAGTCTTAGAGTGGTTAATATAAAAAGGGCTTACTCCGATCTTTACCCAACCCAAATCCACAAACCAAAATATCCTAGGCTACAACCCAAATAACCACTACAAATTCCACCAAACCCTTATACACTCTATAGATAATTATATCCACTTTAAATACTAAATTCAAGACCTCATAGACGCAAGATAAATCATAAACCTAGAAAAATAAAACCCAAACCTAAGCACCAAAAAGAATCCATTCCAAACATGACTCCCTCAGCCACCTTGATGATTAATTGTAGAGTTAGTGACGAGGAAGTGTTAGACTCCTTTGAAGATGTAAATGCAGCTGATGAAAAACCATTGTCATCTAATACTCCTAAAAATGAAACCCCACATCAAACAAGAAAGAACAAGTCCAATAAACACTTGGCCTCTAAACACCTATTGATTGAACTAAAGCCAAAAAGAGGGACAAAAGATTTGTTAAGGCAACCCTATGGTAAATAAGACTTTAAGGTGTTCTACATTAAACCACCTTCCTTTGATATACCTTGAGAGTCAATTGTACCAACTAGATAGGGCGGTCAGTTTGATGATGATGAAGAGCTACTAAACAAGAAAAAGACATGTAATGTTGAGATATGGAAGGACAAAAAGAGAGACATGAGCATTGCTACTAATGACATTTAGTACGGAGAGGGAGGATGTTAGTGATATGCCCTAGGCCAATTATATAATGGTCATACTTTGACTTTATCGTGTTTTATTTTATTAATAAAGAGGCATTTTCACTATCATTTATTAATTCTAATAAGTTCCTTAAATAGTTAATTCTATATAAGGTCATTAAATATGTGACTTGATAGTAAAACTCTTAGGTGAAGTTTGAATTTTATTATAAATTATCCCTGGTTGATCATTATCATTAGAACAATAATGAATAAAGACTAGTATGATATTGGCTGATGATTATATTTTTCTAATCATGTAAATGAGATATTAAGTCAACTTATATGTACATATTTGAGAAATTATGTACTTAATTGACCTACTACATGGATAATTATCATAAGTGATTCTCATAATAGTAGTATTATTTTAGTCCTCTGACTTAAAATCTCTATAGTTTCTTATGTAATAAGTTCTGTATTTTGATACATTCTAACATCATCTTTAACTAGATGATAGAATAGGTTATTGTTGGATATAGAATAAGTTATATGAGGAATGTGAATAATTGAGATAGAATTTGTCCCTCATTTATTATGAGAAGATATCTATGGGCCCCTCAATAAGTTAGACTAAAAAAAAATGCATAACTATACTAGAATGGTTTATTATATATATATACACTCTCACAAACTGAGAAAATTACCTATTTAACCCTTACCCAAACCCTAACTATATATAAGTCATCTTATTAGCCCTACCCTTCATTTCGCGCCACCCTTGCCCTCTCTTTTTTCTCAAACCTTCTTCTTCTCTTTAGTCCTTTCCCTTCTTCCTTTCTTCTCTTCTTTGTAAACCTTAATGAAAACCTAGTCGCCTCTCATCTTCTTCAGTCATATACTCAATTACTCATACCTTTAATCTCTCTAGACTTAATCATTCTTGTCATTTATCTTTTGGTCTCTCTTGTCTCTTTTCGTGTCTGCTCAAAGTGATAGAAAACAAAACACCACATATACACTCATTTATTCTGAGATCCATATGTGTTTTATATTCTGCAATTAATTTTAAAATCATTTAAAGAACGGTAATGATTTTTTAGATCCATTAATTTATTTTATGTTTTCGTGTATTTTTTATTTCGTTGAATAAAAATTGAAATTTTTTATATTTGCATCGATTTTTTTTGTGTTTGCATGAGATCTGAAAATTTTATTGGATTTCCTTAAAGAAAACCTTTAAATTTTTTAGATCTGACAATTTTTTTAGTATCTTGAAAATTTTCTTCTTTTATTTGATATCCATGGATACAATCCTGACATGCATGTGCTTATTTTTTAAGATATGGAAGTTTTACAAAATTTTATTTATTATGACTCATTGTGACTCTTTGTGATTATGATCAGAGGCTCTATGATTGTGAAATTATGAGTCCATGTGAGTTGCAGTGTTAATGTGCAAGTCTGTGAGTCTATGCGAGTCTATTTTTCAATATATTTGTTAAAAATTAGAACTTTTATAATGATAGAGTATATGAATTTCTGATTATGTGACTGTGACCAGAGGCAATGCATTTGTGAAAAAGTTAGTCTTTGTGAGTCTATGTGATTTTATGACTCTCTGCAAGTCTGTTTGATTCTTATTGAGTATGTCATTGTCCATATTAAGTATGTGAGTCTCTATGACTATTAGTCTTTATGTGATTTAGTCAATTTACTATGTGACCTACTTAGTTTTTTTTTTTTGTAGTGTATATGTGCAAAACAAATGTGCACAAAAAAGGTGGAAGGTGAGAGAAAAAATATATTATGTTACTCTGATGGTAGAAGCTTAGTATTTGTGTTACATGTGCATATGAATTTTCATTCCTCATCTAGTGGAATGTGCAAAATCCACCTGAACCGAAAGAACCCACCTAAGTAAGGTGTGTTCATTACCTTTTTTTTTTTTATTTCTTTTATATTAATATAATGATTTTGATATTATCATGCCTTTGTTAATTGTACTACTTTTGGTGCTTCTTTGTAGATGGCTACTACCAATGGTAATGCTACTGGTATCAATAAGGTGGAAGCAGAGAAAGAAACATAGAATATTGAGCAAACCAATAAGCAATCTGTAGAGTAGTCAGAAATAAAAAAGGAGAAGAAAAAAGAAGCTAAGTCCAGAGCCGCTATGTGGGAGCACTTCAAGTAAATTAAAAATGAGAATGGTTATTTGGTAAAAGCTAAATGTTTGTATTATGCAAAAAAAATTTGATAGTGAACCGAAAAAACATGGAATCTCTTCTTTGAGAAATTATATCTTTTGTTGTTTAAAAAACCCACATAGTAAAGATAGTAGACAAGTTTTGATAACTTTTAAACCTAATAATAATGAAGGCACTGCATCTAGTAAGGTAATGTTAATGTTGATGTTGTCACAAACAAAAAATCTATCCAGTGTTTGGATTACCAAAAAAAATAAGTCAAAGAAAAATAACTTCAAAACAAGGGAAAATGATTTCCATTTTAAGGATGGAAAATCATTTTTTTTCCAACACCTTTTCTAATGACTTCTCTCCTCATTTATTGCCTTTTCTTTTATTTTTCAATATTTTCTCTCCTTACTGATTGTCTTATACTGTTGTAATCAAACATCGAAAAATATTTTCTTTGGAAAACAAATTTTTTGGAAAATATTTTCTTCCAAAGATAAAATATTTTTCGTAAATAAACGAAGCCTGAAAGTAAAAAAAATTTCCAGATTCATAGAGAAGAGTATAATTTGTAAATACAGGGTCCACACCATATAGTGATAGACAATGGGGTTCAGTTCTAGGCAGAGACAATAGATTTACTACAGAAGTAGAAAAATTGAACACCTCAAGTCTTCACTTCATCAACCTCAAGTGAATAGAGAAGTTGAAGCAATTAATAAGAATGCCAAGAAGATTCTTTTGAAGATGGTTAAGACCTAAAAGGATTGGGCTAAATATCTTCCTTTTGTTCTATAGGGATATAAGACCATAACACGAACTACAACAGGTCGAATACCATTTTCGCTAGTATACGGTTGTGAAGTAGTGCTACCCATGGAAATAAAGATTAAGTCTCCGAGGGTGGTTTTGAAGGTAAATATTCCTAAAAGCAAATAGGCATAGAAAAGATATGATCATCATCTATCTCTCGAAGAGAAGAGGATGGATTCCTTGTTCCATACTCAGGTGTATCAATGAAGGATAGCTAGGGCATTCAACAAGAAGGTCAAACCATGAAAGATGAAAGTTGGAGACATGGTATTGAAGCAACCAAGAGCAATGGTATTTGATCCAAGAGAGAAATTTAGGCCCAATTAGGGGGGACCATATTTAGTCAAAGCGATTTTGCCTAAAGGTGCTACGAAGATATCAGATCTAGAAGGGAATGAGTTCACAGAGCCCATTAATTTAAACAATCTCAAGAAATAGTACTTTAAAAAAATGAAGAAAAATAATAAAGAAATAAAAGTCCAATGGCAAGAAAACCTAAAATGATTAGTCAGAAAAAAATTAGGACATTCCTACTATTCAAAAAAATGCAAAGGTTTGACAAGCAAAAATTAGAAAAAAATAAAAGAAAGAGATCTTGCTGGTTAAAAAACCCATAAAGGGCTAGTCAGGTAGAAATTAGGGAAATAAAAGTGAGCAAAAAATATTCAGTTAGAAAATCCAAAAGGACTAGTTGGTAGCAAGAGTTGTATCATATGATGTAATATATGTATTCATTTTTGCCTTAATGAATGAATAAAGTTGAATTCAAAATATTTATTCAAACTTTGCATATTCGTCTTTATTATATTTCATAAGTATCTAAATGGAAAAACAAAACGTAAAGCCAAAATTAGAGCTATAAGAACATTAGTCTAATTACATTTTCCTTTTCTTGACATTCTTTTAAGATTCTATTTGTAATGCTTATGTCCTCCTGTATCTAGAAAATCCATACGGCTTTATAATTTGCATTGTGACCCAAGCTTTGTAGTTATCATCAGTCACAACATCAACATCCAACCTTATATTTTGCTTTAGAGTCATTAGATGCCACAAATCCTTTACTTTATCTAAAAAGTCTTATCTCAAAGGAAAGCTCTCAAAATTAGTAATGACAATGATGATGAATTTAGGATGCCTATACTGATGACAAAGGCGTGAAGGAGAGAAGAAGGTTAAAGCATATAGCCTAAATAAGGTAACACAGTGATCATACAGGCTGATAGTCACATACTTCAACTTCCACCAAAAGCAAGTCCAATTAATCTTAGTGTTTGGAATGCCTTTCAGCCAGTTTACCCAGTTGTCTGCACTAAGCTTGCCTCTCATCTTCAAGGTGCGAGATTGTAATTGATGGGGCTAATAAGTCAAAGGATCAGTAGGAGCTGCGAGGAAACCTAGCTTCTCTTACAACCAAATATGAAAAAAATAAAAAAAAGATAAAAAATAGCCTGCTAAGTTGAAACCCAGAAGGGTAGATTAGACAAAAGTTAGGGCAAGCTTGCTAAGTTGAAAACCCGTAAGGGCGGCTTAGGCAAAAATAAATAAATAAATAAAAGCATAAAAATAAATAAATGAATACAAAAGTTTGGTTACATACTTAATGAAGGAGAAGACTGCCTCAAAGACAATTATGAATTTTAAAAAGTATCTAACCCAATGATAGTTTCAGAAAGAATGATAGGCATAGGGTTAGCTCCATTCTCCACCTGCTTAAGAATGCTGATGATCCTCATATCACTATCCCCATGAAGAGAAACCATCAAGAACTAGGTGTAGAGCCAATACATAATTATTTTGACACAAGCAACACTGTTCTTATCCCTCTTTTCATAAGTGGCAATAAACAGAGGCAAACTAATGATATCAAATATATATGCATGAAGATAAACATCATTATGGGGCATATCAAAGAACTTAACTAATTTTCTTAGGAATTACAAATTCAATTTAGGAGTTTCAATCAGGTAGTGGAATCAAGAGAATAACCTAGGCTAACAGTAAATTCCTCAATTAAAGGACATAACTCTTGACTGTTGAATATGACGACATGATCTTTAGGATCCTAAAAAGTTGTAGTAGCATGTAGGAAATTGTTGTCTATGTTGAGGTGTTGAAGAGATTTCAGAGACTTAATGTGAAAAGGGATCAGACGATTCTAGTCAGCCCCATTAAGGCCCCTCAATAACATTTAGATTAATTGACATGAAGCCTGAGTCATAATAATGGCGTCAAAGAATTCATAGAAAGGATAATAAGTCAAAGTAATGGATAACATCTGCTTTTATTCTTTATATAGAAGTTCAAGGAAAAGTTGAATATAGATAAAACAAGAACTTTATTTTGGGATTGAGGTTATCCGTGATAATAAATTTGGATCAAGGTAAAATTGATAAAAAAAAAGAAATGAAGAAATAAATAATTATAAAAAAGTCAAAAAAATTGAAAAACCAATCAGAATTAGCTAGTTCCGATAAAAAAATTCATTATCTGATCAAAACTTTAAGTTTAAATTTTGATTACAATTACCTTATTTGCAATTAAATTTGGTCCAAAGAGCCGATTTGCAATTTTTCTTAGGGGAAAATGGTAATTTCACAAATTCAAGGGCTAATGTGAAATTTTGAAGCGAAATAAAAATAAATTGGGGCATAAAAATAAAGGAAAAGTACCTTTAAGAACCCTGTGGTTTAGGCCATTTTCAGATAGAGGGCTGTGGTTTGCTTCGTGACAAAGAGATACCCTGCACTTAACACCGTTAGCAAATAACGACATTTCTTTGTAACACCATTAGAGATGTTGATGTGGCAAGAGCAAAATTGGACTTTCACTTCTAATTGCCATGTCTACTATTAATCTAATGCCATCTTCTTCCTCTCTCTTTAAATCCACCTCCAAACCAAACATTGCCTTTTTTTTAAAATTTTTGCCATGGTTCCGATCAAAATCAAGCAATCTCCAAACTCGACAGCCCAGACATTAACAAGTACGAGGTCGTCTCAGGGGTCACGTCTCCTCGTCCATAAAACACTACGTATTAGTGCTAATTTAACTTCAGCTCCGGTGGTTTTGCCTTCGGCTCCAGTAGAGTCAATCTCCCAGTTGATGTACATATGGAACTTATGTTTTTAAGATGCTAAGGTGAGTTTTAATGCAGCACAAGTGTCTACAAGGGTTGAGCTCCTCTAGTTGATAGTCAAAAAAATTCAAAATTCTACTAAAAATGGCATCAACGGACACTATCACCATCACCACCGCGACGACCTCCACTTGGTAGCGGTGGTGGGATAGGTGGAGGAAGTGGTGGTAGTCGCTCTCCAGCTGACTCCAAATGGAAAATAATTTGTTGTAGTTGTCTAAACAGTTGCCTAAAAGTTCTAGTGTTGGGATGGGGTTTATGAATATGATTGAAGAATAAAATGGTGAAGATGATGGTAGTGTTGATGGTTCTAGGAGAGGTGCAAAGGGTGATATGTATCCTAGAAGTAGAAGCTATGTTGTTGCTGAAAGAAGCTATAGTTTTTAATAGGATTATTTCTGAGTTATATTTCATATTTGGGGAAGGTAAATTGAATTTGGTTTTTTATTTAAAGTTATTGATATTTCTTTGTAAAGATTTGGGTGATCTCATATGATTAAGGGGAGAAGATGGATAAGTTTAGAAGCTATGGATATCTGTGAAGGCATATTTGGTTACTGGCCATATCTTTCACGTTATGGAAAAAGATGGGGAGATTATTAAGAAGCTGCTACATCAGATTATAACTAAATTTTGAGTTCTGGTTTTTTATTTATTGTTTGATTGAGTTTGCTTTATTAGAAATTTGCTTCTTTTAACAAAAGAATTTCCTAATGCTCTTAATTGTGTGAAAATTTTGCGGCTTGTTTGAATGCATATTTGAATTTTCTACTAATGGATTTAAGGGTGTCCATTAGAGTGTCTGAACGATTGTATTATTTTTTTGAAAATTTTTTCGCGCCCGTTTGATTGCTAAGTTGTGCATTTGTTAATTTGAAGGATTATAGTGATCACAAGTTCACGGATTGTTTATGGGAATCACTAGACTTTCAGTCCCACAAGTTCGATATTGGGGCAGAGTCTGCTGATGCAATAATCTGTCTGCAAGCAAGGGTGCTTCATGAAATCAGTGGCAGTGGTGCAGGTAGCAGCAGCCAACCATTGTTTGTAGCTAAAAAGTAGTTTGCGTGATCTACTGGTTGCCCAAATGGAGAGGATCGAAAGCAGGACAAGCAAAGAAGAAAATTTATAATTTATACATAATGGACTGGCTTATTGTATATGCTTCTACATAATGAGGATAGCAAGTTGGTAAAGTTGGTTCACTGCATCAATCTATGAGGCATATGAAATTTCTGGTGACAAAAATAATCTCATGGGTTCACGCAAGAAACAGAGAGTTTGGGTTGCTATTCTATTAGTGGTCCTCTTCACTGTAGAGAATTGCATGAAAGTTTATCAGGTTTTGACTTAGGATTGTAGTGGAATTATTACAAGCTGTGGAAAAAGAATTAGAAGGCTATTTGTTCATGGCATTGCAAGATGCTATAAGGTTGGAAAAGGAAAGATCAACCCCATAACTATAGAATTTACGGCGTTTGTAGCTTTCTATACATATTTGTTATATTTATTTTTTTATGGGATATGTTTATTAGTTTGAGACTTTTGATCTTTTAATTTTTAATTAATTTGTAAATTTTAGATGAGTGTTGTCACTTGATTTAATTATTTATATTTTAAATTTTGAAATTTTTGTTCACATTAAACCCTTGTACTTTTATTATTCCCTTCAAAAAATATAATTTTGAAAATTCATCAACTATGTTATAATTTAATTATTTATATTTTATTTTAACTATAAAGATTATAAAAATACTATTAAATGCCAAATAGTCTTATGAAAATTAAATGTAAATTATATAATTGTAATTTATTGGTTAACAAAAATTGTATCTAATATTATAAAAATAAAAACTTAAGCAAAATTCTACTAAATTTATTTAGTATCTAACAAGAATTCTATTAAATTATTTATCTAGAATAAACTAAAATAAAATTAGTAGAATATTTCTTAAGTTTTTATTTTTATAATATTAGATAAAATTTTTGTTAACCAATAAATTACAATTATATAATTTAAATTTAATTTTCATAAGAGTATTTGGCATTTAAAAGTGGAGGGAGTAAATCAACAAAAAAAAAATAAAAGTGCAGGGGGCAAAGTGTAAGGTGGGGTAAGGTCAACAGTCCACATGGCTATTAAAGTTAAAAGTTCATGCCACATCAGCAAAAGTAACAGAGTTACTGAAAAATGCATTTATATATTAACGACGTATACTACAGGGTAGCTCTTTATCACGAAACAAACCACAACCCACTATCTGAAAATTGGTCAAACCATAGGGTATTTATTTGTACTTTTCCCTAAGAATAAATACAAGAATTCTAGGGGCAGAAAAGTGCAAGTATGAGTTATTCAAGTATATAGACAAGTTTACAACCATACAATAAGTACAAGCAACAAACAATACTTCGTCAGTACAATCACATACATCGAAGAGTCATTAGCTCAAACATTAGGTCATGGACTCCATCCGCTAGTCTGGTAATTTGCTAGAGGGTCTGCGCCAAAAGTCCTAACAGTTGAAGTACCGACATCAGAGCTCCCAATACTTAGATCAACAAGTTACCGATGTCGTCTCTCATTCTCATGCTCTAGATCACCAACATAACTCTACTCTAAACAAAAAAAAAATTGTTAGGATCATGCATATCACACATACACTTGCATGCATTTGTTGGAAAATACTTACTCTCTAACTATCTGTGACCTACATAGTGAAAAGTCTCTAAGATGAGGCAAGAACATATAGATACTCTGCCTGTGTTTAAGGAACTTGAAAATGCATGTATTACTAAACATAAAAAATTAGTGTTGTAACAAATACCGGTAAAATAAAGCATCAAAAGGAGTGAAAGTCAGAGGAACGATATCATTAAGATGAAGCTGGTGCTCGATAAGTTTGGATTGTAGGATCCCAGTAGATCACAAATCAATCCAGCAAAGAAATGTCACCAATACCGCCAATAACAATAGTAGCACCCGTAGAAGTTTCACCTTGAGAAAACTTAGGATGCTGAACAGAGGGCTCAGGCTCAACATCTTCATCCATAGCCCTAGTGGGAGCATAATTTCACTCAAACTGTACGGATGAAAGTATTAGCACTAGAAAAGGAAAGAATAAAAGAAAAACAGTGAAAGATATACCTCAGAGGGATCAATAGGAATCTTCTCCAAAAGATGCTCTTAAATATATCTTTTGTAATCATGGGAGCACTCTACTAAAGATGAAGTGTCATATCCCTATAGAGAATCTATCAGTTCTTGACTAAATAGATCAAAGCCCCAAAACATTAAAGTCAAAATAGGATATGGAATTTGATGATTAGAAGGTCTATAATACCAAAGATAAAAAATGGTAATTTAACAAATTCAAGGGCTAATGTGAAATTTTAAAGCAAAATAAAAATAAATTGGGGTAGAAAAATAAATACAAGAATTCTAGGGGTAGAAAAGTGCAAGTATGAGTTATTTAAGTACATAGACAAGTCTACAGTCATACAGAAAGTACAAGCAACACACAATACTTCATCAGTACAATCACATACAACGAAGAGTCATTAGCTCAAACATTAGGCAATAGACTCCATCCACTAGTCTGGTAATCTACTAGAGGGTCCACATTAGAAGTCCTAGCACTTGAAGTGCTGACATCAGAGCTCCCAATACATAGATCAGTAATTTACTGATGAAGTCTCTCATTCTCATGCTCTAGATCATTAGCATAACTCTGCTCTAAATAAAAAAAAGCATTTTTTAGGATCATACATATCACACATACACTTGTATGCATTTGTTGGGAAATACTTACTCTTCAAGTATCTGTGGCCTACATAGTGAAAAGTCTCTAAGACAAGGCAAAATCATATAGATACTCTACATGTGTCTGAGGAACTTGAAAATGCATGTATTACTAAACATAAGAAATTAGTGTTGTAACAAATGCAGGTAAAGAGTCAAGGTACTCATATATGAAGTATTAAAAGGAGTGAAAGTCGGAGGAATGATATTATTAAGATGAAGCCGGTGCTCGATAAGTCTGGATTGTAAGAGCTCCGTATATCATAAATTGATCTAGCAAAGAAATGTCACCAATACCGCCAATAACAATAGTAGTACCCGTAGAAGTTTCACCCTGAGAAAATTTAGGATGCTAACAGAGGGCTCAGGCTTAACATCCTCATCCATAGCCCTAGTGGGAGCATAATCTCACTCAAACTGTACAGATGAAAGTATTAGCACTAAAAAAGGAAAGAATAAAAGAAAAACAATAAAAGATATATGTTAGAGGGATCAATAGGAATGTTCTCCAAAAGATGCTCCTAAATATATCTCATGTAATCATAAGAGTGCTCTACTAAAGATGAAGCGTCAAATCCCAATAAAGCATTTATCAAATCTTGACCAAACATATCAAAGCCCTAAAACATTAAACTCATATTCAGATATGGAATTCGATGATTAAAAGGTCTATAATACCAATGATACACATGCTTACCTAAATACTGCATCCTACATCCATATCCAAGGAGCAAGACTCTCTATGTCTTAAACCTCATAACATGGGTCATGAAATGACACTGTTGGATGTGCTTAGTAATCCTCAACCAATTAGCTTTAATCTATAATAGATTATAAATTAGATAAGTTTTATTGATCTTAGTAATGCAAAGGTCAATGATTTTTGTCTTTTTTTGTCTTACCAGGTCTTACTCCAGAGAGTTGAGATACTCTTGATGGATGCTGAGTCCATATCCACTACTAGTCACACGAGATACACCCTATCGGCTCATCAAGGGAAAGCTCTTATCGGGGCAAGGAGCTACAAAGCCATGTATCAACCCAATCTTTATGCTCTAAATCTATAAAAGTGAGATTAAAGTCAATAAGAAGCATAAAAATGAGCTAAAGAGATAAAAATTGGGATACTTACATACAAGACGTGCTAGAAACCACACATTATAACTGCACCTTTATATATGGTATTAAGTCAGTAATAGAGATAAGAGAGAGCTATAGCTCCCTGGTTGAAAGTGGAGACCTGATCTAAGTCTCAAAGAGGACTGATAAGTGCTATGCTAACTTCATGGTAAGTCTTAAAAAAGAGAGTAGTGCCTATACCTCTAAAGCGTGCTTTTGATAAAGATGAGACTTGGTTTGGTTTCAAATCGGGTATAATAATCCTAAGCAAGTAAAGGAAATGGGTGAGTAGTCTCAAAATTGGGGAGTCTTGAGTCTTCACTCCAGCAAAGTAACGGTATATTGTCCAAAAAGTCCCCCTAAAATGAGAAAAGAGATCAGTATTTATAAACATTGAAAATTTTACGCGTGCACGTGCACAAAGCGAGTGTTCACATGGTAAAATGTACATGTACACACGGTTAGACTACAAGTTTGTGTGTCAGTTGAGGAGTGCATAAGTAAGTGCATATGAGTGCATCTTTGTTTGTGGGGTGAGTGCAAAGCGCATGTACACATGCTCACATGCACGTGACACATGTTATACAATCTAATTTTTAGTATTTTTAGGTTTTTTAGGGTTTCTCAAGCTTCGTAAAGGTATTTTGGACATCTTTTTTGACAAATCAACTTTTGATTTCATTTAACTGAGTTTCAATTCATCGAGGCAAGTGTCGATTCATTGAAACTTGGTTAAATAATTCAATGATCGACTTACCACCTTGTAAGTCCAGTTTGCGTGTTTTAGGTTTTCAAGTTTTGCATGCTTTAGAAGTAGCACTAATGAGCAGAGTCTTATCATTTTTGTGTATTATTTTCATCATCGGGCCATTGTTGGGAATAGTCAAAATTAGAGGTATGACAGGCCTATCTCTTAAATTTAGATTTGGATTTTTATGATGAAAGACCTAATTCCTTGAGCCTCCTCTCTAAAGCTCTATGTCTTTGCATTCTCCATTTTGCATCTTTGTAAGAGGCTGGGGGAACTTCTTATGTTGGACTTTGTACCATTGGTTTCCTGGAGCCACCCTAGAGGAACCATAAATCTCGGGGCTTTTTCTGAATCTCTTTTTTTGGTGTTGCTTTAACTTTCTTTGCTCCTTGATTTGATGAGCCCTCTTTTAGTTCTAGCTTTTTTACCCATCATTCCTGAATAGTGGCTCTGATCTCCCTTTCTCTTCTAATTAATAAGCGAAGGAAGATCAAAAGTAGTTACAGTCACATAGGCCACCAGAGGAAAAGAATCTTCATCCACCACCACTGTTTCTTTCTTATCAAGTTACTTCAAGACTCCTTTGTTAATTCTATCCTATACCACATTCTTAAAAGCCTAATAGTTATTAGCTAAATGATTATACAATTCAAGATACTTATAGTGATCTCTGCCTTTTAGTTCTTCCTTTGTTAGGGCCTTGTAGTATGCAGGAAAAGTAATAAACTTTTCTTTCACTAGGAAATAAAAAATCTCCTTGGTTTCAAACATCTTAAGCGTGTACTGTGATTGAGCACTAGAGGCTTGTGACTTTTTCCATAGCTCTGGGATCTTTTTTATGAGCAGGGGATAAACATATGATCCCTGGATAGTAAGATCTACTATGAAAACCCCGTGATTATGCACCTTTTGAAAATAGGTCCCTATGGCAGCCATTCTCCTTTAGTTCTCCTCATGAAGGAACTCCTTACATCCTGCTACCTTTGTTGACAATTCATAGAAGCCCATAACCTTCATTCCTTAAAACTTCTTCTTGATCTTAATGGTTAACCCCTCCCTAAGCCATTTATGTACTCAGTCTTTAGTAAAAAGATCTTACAATGATTTCTCAGCTTTTTAAAACTGAGTAATAAAAGAATCAAAATTCTCTTCAGGTCTTTGTGTCATCTTGAAAAGTTTAGTGACACAAATTTAAGGCTCTATCCTAAAAAATTGAGTATGGAAAGCTCTCTCCATTTCATGACATATAAACACAAAATTCCTTAGTAGTGTTGCATACTAAGTGAAAGTAGAACCGATCAATGAATTAGGAAATAATATGAATTTAAAGTCGTAGAAATTCTCATAATTTGCTAATTCATTACACTTTATGGTGAATTTAGCTACATAATATAAGGTTGATTGTCCTTCCTCCTTAAAAATAGAGTATACTCAAAAACTTTACACCCGTTTGGATATGGGTTATCTCTATTTCTGGCATCTAGGTATGACTTATAAAATTTAGGTCAACCTACGTGTTTGAGACCTAGGTCATAAAGTTCCTGCACTACCTCCCTCACGGTTTTAACGTCAACTGGGGCTTGGTTTCTAAGGGTGTATGGTGGAAATGGTAGATTCCTTACTTGGTTCCCCTAACTCCTCCTATTGTTATGCCCAATGAGCCTCTTGTTAGGTGCACTCTTACATCATAAACTCTAGAATGAGAAACAAGGTTAGTAAAACCACAAATTTGGTGAGGAAGTATCAACCTTATGTTAACTAGATTGTTAGGGGTCCATTTGATAAAATCAGTCCTCTTTTCCTTTTGGTGAGGTAGGAAGTACTTTTCTACAACCAGCATTGGAGGATGGCTAGAGTCTCTAACTTCTTAAGCAGATCTTTTGAATTCTTCTAAACTCTGTTTCTTAGGAGGCCTAGGAGTGGCCTCTTGCACTAGAGTATGGGGAACTTGTTGATCTGAGCATTAAGTTAACACTCCATCAGTTCAATGATATTGTTCATAACTTGAAAGAGCTTTGACTGGCTTTTCTAGTACTTTTAAGCTTTGACTTTGTGGTTCCTCTGCAGACAACTTCATGTCAGACATTGAAACATAAGCATGTTAATTACCATCTATTGAAAACCTTTTAGTTGGGTTGTTTTGCACTTCTAGATTTTATTGAGGATTTGGACCACAAGTTGAGGAACATTTCTTTCTTGTCCTGGTGTATAGTAGTTATCACCAGGTCCTAACACTCGGCAACTTCTTTTTCTATATAACTTCTTGTTTTTGGCATTTCAGCAATGTCCCATTGAGCATGTTTAAACTTTGTTCGTCTGTAGCCTTTGAAACAGTGAATTGTTGAGCGTGCCAGGTGATTTAAGGTTCGCCAACCATGGGGATCTAACTTCTATCAAACAACTAATGGTAGATTACGGAACCTAAACCTACAGAGATTCATGAAATAACTACAAAATGATGAAATAGCTAAGTTTAATGTTGAAGATGTTTGTTAAAATACTGAAATACAATTGAACATGAAATAATATAAACAGAGAACTAGAAAATTAGATACTTCACTAAAATAATAGGGAATTAGTTTATAAACAAGGTCTGATTAAATAGAAACATAAACAGGAAATTAAAATGAATTGAAAAATTAAAATTATTAAAGATTCTTGTTGAAGTTCTGTGTTTGAAGTTATCTGTTTGTGTGATTGGCTATGCCTTTTCCATAAGAGCACCCTTTATCTTCAGCTTGTTAACTACTCTTTAATCCCAATAACACATGTCTTTGACTAAAGGCTCCACCTCACCTCCATTTCTCTCTTACGATAGTTAATTAATTAATTAAATACATACAATTAGGACTTGAGCCTATATGTACAACTGGGCTTGGCTAAAATTCATTGTAGCTCCAAACACTTACATAAATGTGGGACAAAAGTTTTGGCACAAAGGTGTACAGCCCATAATATAAGGACCTATACTAATATGTTAAGGCCTAATGCAATAAGGATTTGACACACATGGACATTTGATCAAAGTTTTAAAAAATGATGACGTGACATTTCACAAAATGTTAAATTTAACTGTTATATTATAAAATTTATAAAAGTAAGTGTAAAAATTCTAAGCTTTTATCAATTTTTAACAATCTTATTTTTTTAAATTTTGATATAGATATTTCACCATTTGGTAAAATTAAATAAAAATATTAATATTAATTAAATTCATGTGATAAATTGTTAAATTTATAAATAGTTGTTATAAATTTAGCAATTTAAAGAAAGTAAAATTGACTTTTATAAGATACTGTATTGAAACTTTTTTTATCTTACCAATGATTGTTTGTGTTAAAATTTAAAAAATAGAAATAAAATTACAAAAGATCATAAACATTTAAATTTTTTTACACCAATACCCATATGTTAATGGTTTTGTACAAATTAGTAGTATGATGCTTGTGAACTGGGACATGCCTGAAATTTTTTTAATATGGGATGTCATTTCATTTGTGTGTGTAGCTTGTCTTCATATTTCTATTTTTTTTGAACAACACTTCATACTTCTAAATAAACTGCTAAAGCTTGGAAAATTTTCACATTTCAAAAGACCGACAGGCTAATGGTGTTCTCCATAAATGATGCCGTATAATTGTTTGGCCGTCCACGTTACTTCAACAAGGCTTTGTAGTGGAACAGCAATCTCTTCTGCAATTGTCATTAACAGAACCCTGCATTCTGCAGCAGACATGTTTATTGTTATATTACGCAAAACTGTGTACAGGGTGTATTGCACGCGATGGTTGAATTTGTAATACATGGTATAAGTATGACATTTTCATTAGCCAAGTGTAAAACGCGCACGAGTCACACATTCAATACTTGGGTGCAACACTGTGTAAGCAAGAATTTCCCTCCTATTAGTACACATGTATATACGGCCGTCAAGTGTCTCTAATGCATTGTGCAAAGAAGAAACCTTACAGTCAGTGCCAATTAAGCCTCACCTTGATGTTTAGTATGATGTACATGCATGTATACTGTGCATGTCAAAAGAAAAATTGCTAACCTGGAAATTTACTGAAATTAAGTAGTGACATGGAAGCGAGAATTTTGTGCTCAATCTGCTCACCATTTTCCAGGCTTTCTTTTAGCCCAGATATGAGAGTAGAGAATGCAGAGAGGTAAAACTCAGCATCAGATAGCATGGAAAGTGCACAGCTCATCCATGCAATAGTGGTTAAACATGCCTTGACCAAAGCTAAGTTTCCAGAAGCTAAGCACTTCGAAATTATTTCCAAGAATGACTTCTTTCCATCACCAAGTAATGATGTGGACAAGTTCCTTAGCCATTCATTTATAGTCTCTTCTTCTGCTTCCTACATTTTTTGTAACAAGAAAATTCAGAAAGTATCAGTTGCTGTTGAAGCTCAATAAGCAGCAGGCGAAAGAGAATAGAATATAAAGATTAAACATACCAAAGAGAACGAGTCATCGCATAATGATTCTTCTTCTTCTTCTTCATAATTCACTTCATAAATATTGTTAAACCCTGCTTGCTTCAGTATCCAACTTTCTGTCAATGACTTTCCAGAAGCAGAAAATCGCCCTCCCAAAGCAAGGAGAGCTCTGCAAGACTTTTCACAGACCTTCTCATCTGTTAAACTGGCTTCTAAGGTCATTACAATGGCATCAACAGCTTCTTCCCTGTATATGCTGAATTTCTGATATTCAACCTGTGACTTATGAAAGTAGCTGTCAGGTTAGCAAGATTAAAAGCAAATAAGAACTATTGCATATCTGCTCAGGGGGCATACCAGAAGATCAAGGTGCAAAAGAAGTACTGCAATCCAGGGCCTTTGCTCGGGCGGAGAATTTTGAAGATACATGAGCAGGATGTGCATTGTATTCATTAGTTCCTCATTCTGTAAGCCACTTAAAAATAATTTCACATCTTTTCTCCTGCAGCATGAATATCACAGACATTGTTTTTACGGCTCATCAGAAAACATGTTCATGAGAAATATGATTGCTTATTTGCCTTCTAACTGAGTAGAAAAGAAAAATTATTCAAGATGGTTAATGGAACTGATCACAGAAAAAAAAAAAAAAGTACTTTGCCCTTCTTGTGTGATGTGCAGAAAACTACTAATAAGTGCAGAAAAGAAGTAGATTTCCCAAAAACATATGCATTCTTATTAGTCTAATATCATCCTAAAGAATAAGAATTTGAAGAAATATGTTGGGATATCAAGTTTGAATAGGAATCCAACATTGGAAAGATATGATGAGCACGGGTAACATAAAAAGTGGGAATACCCACGGACCTAAAGTTTTAAGGTTTTGGATTAAGAGGTGGTGCCTGGTCCACGATTGTGGTTCTCACAGGCTCATGACATACTCTCCCCATTCAAGCTCCCCGGACGTGACAAATAAAATTCAACAATATACAATTTCTTTTAATTCAAGCAATATGCGTAAGCAACTTTGTTCCGGATAATTGGCATGATTATAGTAGTATACAAAAATTTCAACACATCCTGAATCGAAGTTTAGTCAGGATCGGTTCTATGAATCTTTTCCTTCCATTCTATATTGTTCAAGCCTATATTTTCAATAAGGTTTAGTGAATCTAGATTTTTATTGAGCACTTCTAATGTCATCTTTAATCTACCTCTCATCTATTAAATCACCTAATGTCAGTTTATGCTGAATATGGTCAAACTATTTCATTAAGATATCCATATCCATCCTACAAGTTAAGCAAAACTAAAACATTGGCATTTTAAGCCACTAAATAAGACCTTCTCATACCCTGATCAAACACAGAAATAGATCCACGCATGCATGCACATGCATACAAGCAAAGATGCACAAAACATTGCCACTTCACTTGCTGATTTTCTAAATGAAAACTCTAGCTGTTGCATAAAACATCAAAGTAACAACCAATACTGAGAAAAGAATTACAGACCTGCTCAGACATAATAATTCAGCAAGTAGAAGCAGAGAAGTTCTTCTGGACTTGGGCTGTTTGCTGTGGAGCAGCTCCAAGAGACATCGCTTATCGATTTTCTTAACTATATGGTTTCTGCAACTTGCATCTGCTTCAATACAACATAATAAGAGAGCTGCGATGCGTACTTTCCCTTCTAAGTCTTCAAATGTCATCTTTCTAATAAGAAATTCCAAGCCTCCAAGAGAGACAATGTGTTTGGCATTTGCTAATGTTTCCTCCCTGCCGAAAGTAGAAAGAAGCTTCTCTAATATGAATACTGCTGTTTCATCCCTTTGTCCTGACACATGTTTCCCTGAACTCTTAATTATTTGAGAGGCAAGAGCCAACAGATGACTACAATGCTCCAATTTCCAACTGTCGATAACCCGCTTCAAAATAAAATTGGTAAATGGCACAGTTAAACATTCTAAAGCCTTTCCTGTGACGGGACATGTTTTATTTCCCATTTTGAACCAGTCTCTGATAGCTTCTCGCTCGAAGGTTTGGCCAGTCTCCAGAGTAACTGGATCCTCAAATAACTGACCTGACAGCGGGCAGATGAAGTCATGGGGTACACTTGCAAGAATGGAACCTTTATGAAAATATTTATATGTTCCATCTAAGTCTGCATTCAGAGAAAGCACCATCAAAGTTGATACAAAAAGTAGTATAAATGGGACATTACTTATGACATGTTCCCTTTAACTCACCTTCATAAGAAGCCATCAATTTTACAGGCTGCAGTAAGAAAAGGAATTAATCAGACAGATTAACAGGATGCACAATCAAATGCAAAAAGTAGAATACCAGCATAGAATTCAATAATTTTCTTTGAAAATTGAACTGGTACCTCATTGTAGTGTGAATGAGTAGAAACACTGATATCACCAGGATCCTCCATTTGTTGCAGTTCAAAAACAGATTGTGCTAGTCTCATGAGGATTGACTCATTTAGTTGTGTATGACAAAATGCATTTGGCATATGATCATCCCGTGTGGGTTTTTGCTGTCTATCAGAATTACTGTTCTCGTTACTGGCATCACTTACTGGTGAAGGACTCACATTAACCAACTGCCAGTCTTCCTTAGATGCTGGTATGAGCCCATGATCCTGCAAAGAAGTTAAGTTCTTTGTACATTACGTAAAAGAACTACCATCAATTTATATAATCTTTGAGATGTATAAAGAGTATCATCAACTTATTACTTAATCTTTGAAATTATGCAACAAAGATGTGGCATACAGAAAACATGAAGTCCTGTAACTACAACATTCTTACTGTATGGAAACGTCCAAGAATTAGAGCAGGAAGTTTCAAAAATTATTTGGTCAGCGGAAAAGAATACAAATTATTTGGCTTTCAGATGATCTTGGTTGGGAAGATATATATAAAAGAAGCATATAAAGAAATTAATACAGAGGAAGAACATTAAAGTTTCTTACAGAAAGGGATGTGTTGTCTTGTACAAGCTTGGAGGGGCTGTTTTCTGTGTCTTGATCAAGATATTTAACAATTTCAGGTGAGTACATTATTGTCTGTTGGACTTCGGAAGCTGAAAGAAAAAATGTTTTTGTACCATTACCAAAGTTATCAGCCTCTCCAATGTCTTCAACCTCATAATTTGCAGGTTTACTTGAATGGCTAAATACAGCTTCATACAACTTCTTACTAACCATTGGCTGAGGTGAGAAAGGATCAGAAGATCTACTTGGAGTTGAGAAATAATCATTTGAATCCACCTGCTCAACTTCCTGAACTGACATGGTAGGGATGTGCATGGAAGGAAGGGAAGGAGCTTCAAGCCCCTCAGTAAGCCAGTCCTTGTAGTATGCTGCAAACTGGTAAGTACCTGAATCCAGAATTTCATTGTATACCTTGTCAAGAAGCTTAAGTTTTCTCATCTTGCTTGGTGTGTTCAGTAGAGAATCAGATTCCTGATTGTACCACTCCTTCAAATGTGAAAGATGCGGAAAGAAAAGATAGTCCCAAAGCTCAGGCAGCAAGACCGTTCGTGCTGAAAAAGGGGAATCACAAAATACTTGCAAAAGGCATTTAGAAGAAGCCCTATCCTTCTTCTGCAGCTTATATATCACACTAAGGTAAAGATGCGCGCAAGCGGACAACCTGGAAGTTAGAATTTCAAATGTATGTCCATCTTTCGAATAACTTGAGTTCAAACTTTTGATCACACTCAGCTGCAGTGAGGCTCTTTTCAAATACTTTGTGCTCGCAGTTTCCTCAGCAGCCTTCTCCACTGTCTCAATTGCTTGTTCAAGATTGCTAATGGCTTTGCTCTTGATACTGTCTCCTTCTCCATTTTCAACAACATCAAGGGAAGAGAAACAATTGTGACGAAGCATAATTCGAAATTCCTTATCTTTGATGAAACGCTTAATGTAACCATTTAAGATGGAGACCACGGCCTTGACAGCAACTTCATCAAGAGCAAGTTTAGAAACTGTCTGTGGAATATTCTCGCGCTTTAGTCCCTGGTCACCTTTCATGTTTTTGACATTCTTCAAACTTCTAACAGAATTATCAAAAGATGGATTAGATGGACTCATGCTTTTCCCATTGCTATCTCTAATTGCTGTATATTTTGGCAAGTTTTTGTTAGAACTGCTGCTCTTCCTCTCATCCAATATTATGTTTTTTTCTCCATTTTCTTTTTCACTCCGCTCCGAGTTACATGCTTTATCAGAATGTATATCCTTAATTCCTTCATCTTCTTCCACTACAATCTCAGTTATTTCACTTCCCACGACATCTTCTGAATTAAGTGCCTTGTTCCGCTGCACATCATGCAAAACTTGATGGTCAAGTCCTTCTGAGGATTCCATCTTTGATCTTCCATTTATTTTTTCTCTGGAAACCAGAGTATCCCTAGGTCTCCTGCTAGAACTACTATCATTTCTTGGTAATTCACCAGTGAAAATGTATCGAGATACATCAGATCTTGTTCTCTGAGTCTTAATTTTACGGTCCAATGGAGAGTTTGACTTTGACTTATGTTGAGAAGGGTGAAGAGACTTAATTACAGCATCTGCTCGAAATGAAGCTCTAGATGACATCCCTGATCTTCTTCTTCCATGAAACCCTTCCTCTGCAAGAAGCTCCTCCAATGATGCCATTTCTGATGACAACAGAATCTTCCTCCCTACAAATTTATACTATGAAAATAGTGAGAATCCAAATCCAATCTCTTCTTAAGACTGAAGAACATGCGTACATAAACTCCAAGAATCATAAATCATCCATAATAAATAAGCTTTATTGAGGTAGGTATAAACAACAAACGAGGACAAACTCAGTACTTGCAAGATGTTATCTATCATAAAGTCTGTCAGTTATTTTAGAAATAACTTCTTTTTTGA
The DNA here is from genome assembly GCA_949671775.1 of Mallotus repandus. Taxonomy (NCBI): domain Eukaryota; kingdom Viridiplantae; phylum Streptophyta; class Magnoliopsida; order Malpighiales; family Euphorbiaceae; genus Mallotus; species Mallotus repandus. Next base: position 23,759 of record CATIWM010449912.1, read on the forward strand.
ATTCCTTTTTTACGACTGAGTGAAAAAAAGATAAAATCATTTGTGAAGGAATCCTACATTTACAGAACTGAAAGCATAATTTTAACTCACAATTGGTTCACTTGAAAGGTATAAAAAACTAGAATGGTGAAGCTTCAATGGAGGACCACAGCTTAATCAGCCACCTTAAAACATGAAAGTGGGGATGTCTTTAATCAAAATTTTGAGCTCTACCCATTGATCAGAAACATCATTAGCATCAAATTCTGCAAGAATTCTGTAACTTAATTAGAACCAACGAAATCAAACAACTGTCCCAAACATTAAGGTCAACGAGAACAAGAACAAGAGAAGAAAATCCCTCACCTTGAAGCAACTTCTGAGATTAGATTGGTGAAATAATAAATGGATGTGGGATGATAACAGAGAAAACAGAATTGGTGGCAGAATATGGGAATAGTGTTGAAGAATATTAGGAGGGAAAAAGGGAGGAGATGCTTGTGAAGGAAACGCCATGGAAAAGGACTGCAAAAACAAAGGAAAAAACAAAGATAAAAAAAAAGCGAAAGTGAAGGATGTAAATGTGGAGAAACATGCCAATAGGCAACAAGAGGAAGAGCTACAACACTGAAACAATGACAAAAGGAAGATGACAAAATGAAAAAGAAGAAGAAGAAGAAGAGAGAATTGAAAAAAATTGACTGTTTCAATATGATTTGATTGGTTTCTTCTTCTTCTGCTATAATAACAATGTCACAAAATTTTGGTTCTTTCAACAGTTCCATTTGCCGCCCTCTCCCTCTCTCGTCTTCTCCAGTTGCCTGTTCCATTTTAGTTGACCGTTAAATTTACGCATATTCTTGCCAAAAATCACAAAATTTTTCACCTTTTATAAATTTATAGCAAACTTTAAGATTTGACAAATTTAAATTAATTTAATAAATTATTTACAATTTTATCAATAGATAATATTTACCCTTCAAAAAAATCAATATATAACATTAAAGGTGAAGTAGCTAATCTCTATTTTTATAAATTTCAGTTTCTTATTATTTAAATATTAATTATAATAATTAATTAGATTTCAATCTCTACAATTTAAAAAAATATAAAAATGGGAGTGAAATTTTAATTTAATTTATAAAAACTATATTCATCTCACTTTAAACCTATTTTAAGTTTTCATATGAATATAAGACTAATAATATATGCTAGTTAATTCACCTTAAACACAACATTTGTATTTTATTCATTAATTCATGATCAAATCACAATTGTACTAGAATTGTAAATAATATATTAAATTGTTTAAAAATTACAAATAATATGTCAAAATAGGCTAGTTTTAAAGTTCGGTATAAATATGTAAAAGGTCAAATAAATTGTAATTTTTGAAATTAATAGTCCTTAAATTAAAAAGACTTGATTAATGGCATGAAGTAGTGCAGTGGTAACTTTAATTCATACACCTTTTGAGGTGTAAGTTCAATTTCCGTTATCAATTTAAAAGAGGAGTGCTACCTCCTGTTATGTAGTCCTTAAAATTAAGATCATATGACCTTCCTATTAAAAAAAAGACTTACTTGCTAAAACAAAATTCTGAATTTTACATTTCTTTTCAAAATTTTACACATTATTAAAACTAAATGAGATTTACTAAAATATATTTCTTTTTAAATTTAACTTTTATAAAAATTAAAAAATAGTTTGAATGATAAGAAGGTAAAATAAAAAAATATTTTATGTTATAAATTTATATTTTAAACCATAAACCAATAGTAAAACATATTAAGGAATGAATTAATGAAATAGAAACAAAATTCAAAGAAGTCATAATATATATATATTTTTAAGGAAAAGTGATTTGTTCTATTCTAAATTTTGGGTTAATTATCTATTAAATTCTATTTTAAAAATTATTTGAATTTGCGCTTTTCACTTTATGAATTGTACCAATTCTCTCCAATTTCATTTGAAGGATCTAATTATATTTTTTGAAATTATAGTTAGTGCTTATAAAATAAATTTGACAATTTTTCAGTTTTTTATTTTTTAAAAAATAAAATTTTAAAAATATTCTCAATTTTAAATCTTACCATTTTTAAAATAATTTAAAAATAAAATTTTCAATTTTTACAAATTTTTTTTATTTCTTATGTATCAATAAAAAATAATAAAAAAACAAAAGTTATAACTTGTGAATCAATTTATTATATAGACTAATATTAATAAAAAAAATAAAAATATTAAATTAACTATCACTATAAATAAAAAAAATTTAATTTTTAATTTTTAGAAGATTCAAATATTTTTAATATTCTTAACTAATATTTTTAATATCTCAAAGTTTTTTTTTCTTTTCATACTTTTTTTTACCCCTATTAGAAAAAACTTTAAATTTTTGTTGGCCAAAGAAAATTTTTTAAATAATACAGTTGAAAGTTAAGAAGTAAATTTTAATATAGTCAAAGTTTAAGGTTTCTTATTGAAAAAGTTAAAAAAATTATGGAAATATTTAGAAATTAATTTTTAAATTTATATCGAGAGTGGCAAAGTTAGAATGTAAAATGATTTTTTACATTTTTGTCTTATAAGAACAAGAGGATACAAAATTTAATAAGTGTTAAATTTATTTGTTAGGAATTTAAAAGTAGTTTTTAAAAATACTATTAGATTCTTAAGATAAAATTGGATAAAAATGATACAATCTGTAAAATTGAAGGAGAAAATTGAAATAATTTTTAAAATACGATTCAATTGATAATTGACTCAAAATTTAATATAGAAAAGATTGTTTTTTTTTTAAATTACTAATATATTTTAGTAACTTTCGGGGTGTTTTTGTTGAATAATTAAACTTATTTCATATATGTGATTTTAATTAAAAGAAGAAAAGTTGTGGCTAAAATTAAAACGGAGGTATGATAATTGGTGTTAGATGTTAGATTTAATGTGTGTAGTTTTAAATATTTTCTATTAATTTATTTATAAGCACATTTTGTGGTTTGTATTAGTTTGAGGTTAGTGTAAATACCCCCCTTTCCCTACATTGTAATCATCAAGTAAGCAATTCAAATATTAAAGCTTGAATTATAAGAGCTGTAGTGTGTTTGAGAGAGTTTGAGTGTTTAGTGTTTAACAAAGTGGTATCAGAGATAAATATTGGCATATAGTATACCAAATCGAAGCTGTTGGAAAGACGAATCCAACGCCGCCGAAATTACCCTGATCAGAGGTCGAACGTGCCGCCAATTGTCGCTCGAAGATTGCTGCCAGAAACCTAGTCAACTCACTGAGTTGAAGCCGAGTCATCAAGTTGTTGACAAAGCTGTCAAGCCATTTTGATCGAACTGCTGAGCCGTTGACAGAGGTGCTGAGACGTTGACCGAGGTGTTGAGACCGAGCCGTTGACCTAAAGTTGACTTTTGACCGGAGCCTATCTTAAGGTTTTTTGGCATTCCGGATCCATTCGTGAAGCTGGAGTTTGCAAATTCTTTACAGATTAAGCAATATGGCAAATAGTGTGGCATCCTTCTAAGTTCCAACACTCAACAACAATAATTACGACAATTGGAGTATCAAAATGAAGGCTCTCCTTGTTGCACATGATGTTTGGGATATCATAGAGAAAGACTATAGTGAACCACAAAATGAGGCATCACTATCCCAGT
>CATIWM010449973.1:0-12160 GCA_949671775.1 Mallotus repandus
TTCCTATCTCTGCAATGAACCGAGAGGACTTGCAGACTCTAGGAAGGAACACTTCTACTTGACAACGAGAGTTGCAATTAGAAAATTTACTTTAAATTGACAATGAGAGTTGATTTTAAAGACTATACGATACTAATTTCCAATCAATATGTTTATATGATAATATTTTACAAGTTCTTAGTTATATTCTAAATTGTGATTCTCCTATATATTTGTTATAACCTTTGATTTGTATTTCTTATAGTTAATTAGTATTTAGATTTTTATTACTTAATATTTAAGTTTTATTCTTGTTTGAATTATTATTCCTATTTTAATTTGGTTTGCCCATCCATCTAAGTATTTATCCTATTAATACAAAATTTACCGAATTCCCAGTGTTCGACACCCTACTCCTCTAAACTAAGTCCTAGAGACTAGGGTAATACAATTTGACCCGCTTCACCTTTCCATTGGTCATCCTCCATACATATAGACTTCTCATGAATCATTATATAATATTTAAGCAGAGCAAGAACTATCATAAAATAATTCTTGTTTATATCAAACTATTATGATGACAGCAATATGGGGTTCGTGCGATGGAGATAAAGGCAAGAAAATGCAAATTATTGTGATGACTATAATATGGGTTTCATGCGACGGAGATAAAGCCAAAAAAAATGAGCTAAAGGTGGTGGAGACAGTGGTGGAATCACCACCTGTAGGAGCAGAAGAGAAAGAGTTAAAAGAATCATGACAATAATCTTAGTAGGAGCAGTCGGAGCTGGTTCATGCTCGCTTTACCATGCTTGGAGCTAGTTCATGCTTGGAATTGCTAGAATTCTTTTTCACAGATGCAAGGGACTTCTTTTTATTCAATTGCTAATGCCCATATATAACCTGGCAATAAATAGCTACAAGTAACAGACGTTACAAAAAAAAGAGGCATTTTTTCGCACGTGTATAACATGTAGTCCATGTTGCAATATGAACAGGGGTCCATAGTATAACAACTCATGTAACTATGCTAAGCACGTGCAGGCAATATAAGCCAGTATGATATCTGACTCCCATATACCATATCGTCTTGACTCCCAAACTAGCCTATATAGCCAACAAAGGCGAAGGCCTTAGAGACAACTTGCATGTTAGAATCAAGGAATCACTATTGAAGAGGCGCCCATGCAAGAAGATACTCGACCTGTTTCTCCACAGGAAAAAGCATCACCAACAAATGTTCATCAGGACACACAACCAGCTGAGGCATCGGTGGCTCACCTAAAGCCACTAGAGTCACCATGAATATCATATCTTGGAACTGTCAGGGCCTTGGACAAGCCTTGACAGTTTGGGCTCTCAAAGAGCTCAATCGTAAATATGATCCCTCTATCATCTTTGTGATAGAGATAAACCAAATCAAATGACTACTGTAATAAACTAAGTATAAGTATGGGTTTTGTACATAGCTACCTGATCGAACTAACAAGTTTTTCTGGTGGACTAGGCTTATAGTGGAAACAAGATGTCCACCTTACTATTTTGCAATCTACTCGTAACTTTATTTTGGCTAAACTTACTTATGTACATAGCTTTATCATCTCTTTTGTCTATGGACAGCCGTCAAATGTTGGCAAAATAGCTATCTGGGATAGCTTTTCCTTGTAAAACCTAGGGGACTACCAAAGTTAGCTATGCCTTGGCGACTTCAACTGTATCTTACATCAAGATGATAAACGCAAGGGCAGAAAACTCAGCAAAAATACAACTGATTTCCACCATTTCATCTAGGCTGCTGAACTCATTGACTTGGGATTTAAAGGATCATCGTTCACATGGTTGAATAAATAACATCATCCAAACAACATTCAGTGCCGCCTAGATAGAGTCTTTGCCAATATAAACTGGAGACTACAATTTCCTCAAGCCACGATAATTCATGAAAGTATGATTGGGTCAAACCATAGTCCCATATGCCTATTACTATATGGCTCACAACAGTAGCGTACCAACCTCTTTAGATTTGAAGCAAAATGGCTAAAACAACCTAGTTGTGATGAAGTTATCCACAGATGTTGGTCATCCCATTGTAATGTATCCTTTGACACTCATCTTACATTATGAAAAAATTCACTACTGTGATGGCTTGGATCTTCTGACAGACATAATGCCCTGCAACATTTATCCCGTCTCCAATCTCAACTACATTCCTTACAAGCCGCTCCTCCTATACCAGATGCTCTCAACCAACAACATGCCTTTATTTAACAGATTGACACAGTATGGAAGCAGGAGAAACTTTATTGGCTACAACACTCGCGGGTCAACTGACTTGCTGCGGGAGATCGCAACACAAAGTTCTTTCACATGGCTACTCTCTAGCACCACCAACATAATCATATCTCCAGACTTAAAGACATAGATGGCATATGGATAGATGTGTTTGAATTATAAACTTATTTTACCATAGTATATATGTGGGTATTAATTAAAAGAAGAAAAAGTTGTGGTCAAGACTAAAAGAAATGAATAATTAGTTGGAGTATCTGAAGTTAGGTACATGCAGGTAGCAAATGAACATGGCTGATGAATTGGTGCGAGTTGTAGTGTATGGTTTATTATGGTGTTAGGTGTTAGATATTATGTGTGTGGTTTTAAATTACTTGTATTAGTTTAATTGAGTGGTTTGTATTAGTTTGGGGTTAGTATAAATACCCCCTCATCCCTGCATTATAATCAACAAGCAAGCAATTCAGAAATAAAAAACTTGAGTTATAAAAGTTGCAGAAATAGTTTTTATGAGAGTTTGATTAATGATTGTTTGAGTGTTTAGTATTTAACAAAGTGGTATCAGAGATAAATATTGACATATAGTATAGCAAATCGAAGTTCTTAGAAAGATGAATCCAACATCGCCAGAATCACCCCGATCGGAGGTCTGACGCGCCACCAATCGTTGCCGGAAGATTACTGCCAGAAACCTAGTCAACTCACTGAGTTGAAGTCGACTCAAGCCGAGTCTGAAGCCGAGTCCTCAAGTCGTTGACTAATCCGTCAAGCCATTGAATAAGCTATTTGACCGAGTTGTCAAGCCGTTTGACCCAGCGCCGCTGAGCCGTTTGACCGAGGTGCTGAGACGTTGTCCAAAAGTTAAATTTTTGACCGAAGTCCATCTTAAGGTTTTTCGACATTTTGGATTCATTCATGAACTCAAATTTTGTAAATTCTTTCCAGATTAAGCAATATGGCAGTGTGGCATCCTTCCAAGTTCCAACACTTAACAATAATAATTACGATAATTAGAGTATCAAAATGAAGGCTCTCCTTGGTGCACATGATGTTTGGGATATCATAGAGAAAGATTATAGCGAACCACAAAACAAGGCATCACTATCCCAGTCTAAAAATGATAGTTTAAAAGATTCAAAAAAGAAGGACAAGAAGGCTCTCTTTTTTATCTATCAAGCCTTAAATGATGATAATTTTGAAAAAATTTCAGATACAACCTCTGCTAAACAAGCATGGGAGAAGTTGCAAACATCATATAAAGGAGAACAAAAAGTGAAGAACGTGCGTCTTCAAACTTTAAGAGGGCAGTTTGAATCTCTGCACATGAAAGGAGATGAGACCATTTCTGATTACTTTTCCAGAGTTTTGGTTGTTTCTAATTAACTAAAAAGAAACGGTGAAAAGTTAGAAGATGTGAGAATAGTGGAAAAGACACTCTGCTCATTAGACCCGAAGTTTGAGCATATTGTTGTAACTATAAAGAGACTAAAGATTTAGAAGAAATGAAGATTGAGCAACTTTTAGGCTTATTACAGGCCTATGAAGAAAAGTACAAGAAGTGGCAAGGACTCACTGAGTAACTCCTCAAACTACAACTTAAAGATATGCATCAAAGCCAAGGCAATGAAAGAAATCAACGTGGCTAAGGCAGAGGCAGAAGTCGTGGACGAGGTGAAAGTCGTGGTCGTGGACGAGGTTGGAGTTCTTACAATAGCAACCTCAACAACTATGAGAAAGGTGAAAGTTCTACAAGAAGTCATGGGGGAGGTAATCCAAACTTAATATACAATAAATCCTAAGTTCAATGTTATTATTATCAAAATTATAGGCATTATGCATTAGAATACAGAGCTCCCAGTAGTAAGGTTGAAGAAAAGACCAATTATGTAAAAGCAAAGATCGAGAAGAAGACAATGCTACTATATTATAGAACCAATATTGAAGATCAAGGAAATACTTGGTACCTTGATACTGGTGCAAGCAACCATATGTGTGAAAAAAGAAGTATGTTCATGGAAATCAACGAATTAGTTGCTGGCAATGTTTCCTTTGGTGATGATTCAGAAGTATCAGTAAAAGTAAGAAGTAACATCCTTATTCGTGCTAAAGATAATAGTCATCAATTAATTTTGATGTCTATCATGTGCTTGATATGACACGCAACATTTTGAGTATGGGTCAGCTTTTAGAAAAAGGCTATGATTTTTTACATAAAAGATTATAGTCTTTTTATATTAAATGGCAAAGGAGACTTAATAGCCAAAGTAAAAATGTTAAAGAATAGATTGTTTCCATTGAATATTTAAAATGATGTTGCAAAGTGTTTGAAAGCTTGTTACAAAGATGAATCTTGGTTATGACATCTTCGGTTTGGGCACCTCAACTTTGGAAGCTTGGAACTATTATCGAAGAAGAGAATAGTAAGAGGACTACCTTTCATCAAACATTCAGATCAGTTTTGTGAAGGGTGTTTACTTGGAAAGCAGTTCAGAAATAGTTGTCCTAAGGAATCATACTCAAGAGCCAAGAAGCCATTAGAGCTCATTCATACTGATGTGTGTAGGCCAATTAGTCTAAGCTCTCTCGGTAAAAATAACTATTTCTTTCTTTTTATTGATGACTTTTTAAGAAAAATTTGGGTATATTTCTTGAAGCATAAATTAGAAGTCTTTAAAACATTTAAGACATTTAAAGCTACTGTGGAGAATGAGAATAGTTAGAAGATTAAAGCATTGAGATCATATCGAGGAGGAGAATTCTCTTCAAAAGAATTCTAAGAGTTCTGTGCAACAAGTAGAATTCGGCTCCACAACAAAATGGTGTTATAGAAATAAAAAATAGAACCATCCTTGATATGGCATAAAGCATACTCAAAAGCAAACATTTACCGAAAGAATTTTGGGCTGAAGTAGTGGCTACAACAGTCTACCTATCCAACTGATCTCCAACAAGAAGTGTTTGGGGAAAGACATTGCAAGAAGCCTGGAGTGGAAGAAAGCCCAAAATTTCTCACCTCAGAGTATTTGGAAGTGTAGCCCATATTCGAATACCAGATGAAAGAAGAACCAAGCTTGACGATAAAAGTGAAAAATACATCTTCATCGGCTATTCTACTCATTTAAAAAGGTAAAAACTATACAATCCAAACAGCAAGAAGTTATGATCAGCCAAAATGTGATGTTTGAAGAAGAAGGTGAATGCGAGTTCAACTCTTCCACAGATGAATTCAACTTCTTTCCTCAGTTTGATGAAGCAGAGCAAACGCCAGTGGAGCAACCAGGTGAACATCAGTAAGAACATGCAACATGACATGCCTCACCAATGCAAAGTGATAAAGGAAACTCACCACCATCTTTCTTGGCTGAAAGAAATAAAGAACGCACAATAAGTCTTGAAGATCTCTATGAGGTGACTGATCGACTTAAAAATCTCATTTTTTTATCTTTTTGTTGATTGTGAACCAGTGAACTTCCAAGAAGCTGTGCAAGATGAAAAATGGAGAAATGCAATGGATGATGAAATCAAAGCCATTGAAAAGAATGGCAAATGGGAACTCAATGCTCTTCCAAAAGGACACAGGCCAATTGGTGTCAAATGGGTCTGCAAAACAAAAAAAGAATGCAAAAGGATAGGTCGAAAAGCACAAAGCAAAGCTAGTTGCCAAAGGCTACAGTCAAAAAGCTGAAATTGACTATGATGAGGTATTTGCTCCTGTTGCACGCTTAGAGACTGTGAGACTGATTATTTCCTTAGCAGCTCAAAATAGGTGGAAGATTCACCAGATGGATGTAAAGTCTTCCTTTCTAAATAGAGTTCTTGAAAAGAAAGTCTACATTCAACAACCACCAGGCTATGAAGTCAAAGGACAAGAATCCAAAGTCTTAAAATTGAAGAAGGCCCTTTATGGATTGAAGCAAGCTCCTAGAGCATGGAATAGCAGAATTGATAAGTATTTTCAACAGAGTGGCTTCATCAAATGTCCATATGAACATGCCCTCTACTTCAAAATCAAAGATGGAGATGTCTTGATCGTGTGCTTGTATGTGGATGATTTGATCTTCACCGGAAGTAACCCCAACATGTTTAAAGATTTCAAAAAAGAAATGACAATGGAGTTCAAGATGGCAGATATTGGATTGATGGCATACTACCTCAACATTAAAGTCAAGCAAAAGGAAAATGAGATCTTTATCTCGCAAGAAAGCTACATTAAGGAGATCCTCAAGAAATTCAAGATAGATGATTGTAACCCAACAAGCACACTAATAGAGTGCGGAATCAAGTTGTTCAAATATGATGAAACAGAAAAGGTTGATCCAACACTTTTTAAGAGTCTAGTTGGATGTTTGCAATATCTAACTTGTACAAGGCCCAACATTCTCTACGCAATAGGACTTATGAGTCATTACATGGAGACTCCAACAACCACTCATTGCAAGGCTGCAAAGAGAATTCTTTGCTACCTCAGAGGTACAATAGATTTTGGCTTATATTATTTAATTTCTTATGACTACAAGCTCATTGGATATAGTGACAGTGATTGGGCCGGAGATAGCGATGATCGAAAAAGCACAACTGGTTTTGTGCTTTTCCTAGGAGACACTGCTTTCACTTGGGTGTCAAAGAAGCAACCAATTGTCACTCTTTCAACATGTGAAGCTGAGTATGTTACTGCAATAATGTGTGTTAGTCATGCAATATGGCTCCAAAATTTGTTAAAGGAATTGAACATGTCACAAGTGGAACCAACAGAGATTCGTGTCGACAACAAGTCAGTAATAGCTTTAGCCAAGAATCTAGTGTATCATAATCAGAGCAAACACATTGATATTCGGTATCATTACTTAAGGGAATGCATTATGAAGTAAGATATGAAGCTGGAATATATGAAGTCTCAAGATCAAATCGCAGACATCTTCACCAAGCCATTAAAGAAGGAAGATTTTATCAGATTGAGAAATATACTTGGCATTATAAAATAAGTTTAAGGGGGAGTGTTGAATTATAAACTTGTTTTACCATAGCATATATGTGATCTTAATCAAAAGAAGAAAAAGTTGTGGCCATGACTAAAGGAAATGAATAATGAGCTAAAGTGTCTGAAGTTAGGTACATGTAGGAAGAAAATGAACGTGGATGATGAATTAGTGTAAGTTGTAGTGTATAGTTTATTATGGTGTTAGGTGTTAGATATTATGTGTGTGGTTTTAAATTGTTTGTATTAGTTTAATTGAGTGGTTTATATTAGTTTGGGGTTAGTATAAATACCCCCTCTTCCCTGTATTGTAATCATCAAGCAAGCAATGCAGAAATAAAAAGCTTGAGTTATAAGAGTTGCAGAAATAGTTTTTATGTTCTTGAGTGTTTGAGAGAGTTTAATTAATGATTGTTTGAGTGTTTAGTGTTTAACAAGATGATGATCCTTAGATTCGCACTTCATTGCTACATCACTTTTAGCAAATGTATTGCACAGAGCATATTACTGGCCTGTCCAAAATTCTTCGGTTTCAATAGAAGGTTTTCACCTCACAAATGAACACTCATCTCTTGCAACCACTCTCATTGGATGAGGTGCAACAAGCAGTATTCGGCCTTGGAAAGTTTAAGAGTCCCGGACCTGACGACTTTCAAGGTATATTTTACCAACATTTTTTGGACTTATTTAAGTATGATATTTTCCATTTTGTAAAGCTGTTTTGGGATACTGGACACATGCCCTCTAACATGAATCAAACATATATAGTCCTTGTTCCTAAAACCCCATATCCTGAAACGGCCTCTAATTATCGCCCTAGCAGTTTATGCAACTTTAGCTATAAAATTATCTCTAAGGTTTTGGCTAACCGTTTAAAACCTTTACTTTCTACCCTCATTCACCCTTCCCAAAGCGCCTTCGTCTCGGGCCGTATCATACATGATAATGTACTAATCTGCCATGAAATTTTTCATTCCCTCAACCTTTCCACTTCTACTAAATATGTGGGCATGACACTCAAGCTTGATATGGAGAAGACATATGACGATGTAAACTGGAGTTTTTTGAGAAAAATTATGTGCAAACTGGGTTTTGCTCCTATATGGATTTCACGAGTTATGACTTGTGTTACCTCAGTTTCCATGTCTGTGCTTATTAATGGTGCAGCGTCACCATGATTCACACCATCTCAAGGCATTCGACAAGGGGATCCCCTATCACCTTACTTATATCTCCTTATTGCTAATGTACTCCCAAATGTTCTAGATGCCTCAATAAGGATGGGCAAATTAAGAGGTTTTCGCATTAAGCCACAAGCCCCTGTGATTTCCTTATCCCTATTTGCAAATGATACTCTAGTATTTGCACGTGCCTCTCCTGATGAAGCCAAATCCTTAAATGCTATATTGGAAGCTTGTATGGCTACCACTGGACAAAAGATAAACCGACAAAAATTCAATCTTTATTTTGCCAAAAGAGTATCCCCTGAAACTAAATCCCCCCACATTCTCAGTACCTTACAAATGCGGGAAATGGGTTAAGATAACCAGTATTTAAGACTTCCCACCAATTGGGGTTGAACTAAGTCTAAGATCGTTAAAACATTCATTCAAAAAATTTGAACCAAAGCCCAATCTTGGAAACACAAGACCATATCCTTAACTGGAAGAGAAGTAATGCTTAAGGCTGTACTACAGGCGATACCGTCCTACACTTTCTCATGCTTTAAATCCCCCTCATCTTTTTTCACAGAAGTTCATCACATTTTCAACCACTTTTGGTGGAAACAGAATCTTGATAACTCAAGTATCCACTGACGCAAATAAGAAGCTATCAAAAAATTGAAATTTACTGGCAGATGTGGCTTTCGGGACATGAACTTATTCAATATTGCTCTCTTAGCTAAAAATGTGTGGCGCATACTCCTCAATCCTAATTGTTTGCTTGCTCAACTCCTTAATGTCAAATATGGCAAAGGTGTTTCTCTTTTGCAAACCAATAAAACTACCAATTCATCTTGGGGTTGGCAGAGTTTCCTTCAAGGACAGGCACTCTTACATTTAGGTCTGTGTAAATAAATATTAGATGGCCATCACATTTCCATTTGGAATGACCCCTGGATTCTAACCTTGCAAGGATTTTGAATCCTTTCCCCAAAACCAGAAAACACACAAGTTGTTAGAGTAGCTGATCTACTTTTACCCTCTCGGCAAAATTGGAATCTTCGTTTGCTTAACCGTTTATTCAATGCAACCGAAGTCTCTGAAATTCATAAAATTCCAATATGTCGTAGTGGTGGGCCTGACAAATGGGTTTGGCTCTTTGACACCCATAGGGTTTACAATGTTAAATCAGGATATAAGGTGCTTTGTTCTCAACTTTCTTCCAATCCGCGCCCTTCTTCTTCCAATATTATGTGTCATGATCGCAAATTCTAGTTCTCCATCTGGAAGGCCAAAGTTCCACCTAAATTACATTTTTTCTTATGGCGACTAATGACTAACACCTTAAGTACAATGGAGAACCTTCACAGGCGCAAGGTTGTGTCTTCTCCTCTTTGTCACCTTTGCAATCACTCGGACGAGACAGTCGAACATCTACCATTTTTGTGCTCGCAAACATCCAAGATTTAGTTCCTTTCCGCTCTTGGATATCAACGAAATCCCCATGGTTTTGTATCTATTAATAAGTGGTGGCTGGATATATCTACTATGCTTACAGCTATTGGACGACCATCACTAATTACATATATTATATACTTATGGTGGTATTTATGGAAGAGCCGTAATGCATTTTTGTTTTCTGGTGTCCCTATAAATGAATTGCAGGTTGTTACTTCAGCTTTACATGCCTGGCACACCTACCGGAGCCTTCATGTTTCCGTCTGTTATCATCCTCGATCGCGTGTTCGAGAGCCTCAACAGACACGGTGGTCTGCTCCCCCGCCAGGATTCATCAAGTTAAATACAGATGCTAGTTTTTCCCCTGCTTCAGGTCAAGCTTCCATGGTTGTCCTTGTTCGTGATAGTGCAGGTCAGCTCATCCATGGATTTTGGCTTGTTCGTCCCGTTTCATCAACCCTTGTCGTTGAAGCAACTGCATTGCTTGCAGCTGTTACCTTTGCAAAACACCGAGGACTACGCCAAGCCTACTTTGAGTTTGACGCTCAAATCCTTATTCATGCCCTTCAGCGCACTACATCTCCTTATCCTTGGAAAATTCAAGCAATTGTCACAGTTATCAAAACCCTCACCTCTCCGTCTGATCAATTTGTTTTTTGCCATGTATCTAGCACTGCCAATAGGGCAGCAGACTAGATTACTAAGAAACTCATATTCTCCGTCATCAACCTTTATGGGTTGTATCTCCTCCTACTGCACTACATCATCTTGTATTTGTCTTAGTTTCCTTAATACATGTTTTATGTTAAAAAAAAAAAAGTCATACATTAATTTGAATATATTAATTTTATTTTTATAATTTGATATGTTAATTTTAATCTCTTGTAATTCAATTTTTTAATAAATTTTAAATTTAATAATAATAATAATAATATAAATATAAATATAATAATATGTACTTTTGTTTTGCATTAATGAAACTCACATTATCTTTCATAAAAAAATTATAAAGCATGAAAGAAAAACAAGAAGAGAAAGGAAAAAAAAATTAAAATAAGGTAAGTATTTTGATCTAATACACTATTTCATTCCTGACATTTAAAAAAATATTAATTTATCTCTAACATTTATAAATTTGTATACTATTTCATTTCTAATAGAAAATTAATGAATGTTAATTGTTGCAAATGTCAGAGATGAATAAGTACTTTTTTAAATATCAAAATAAAATAATATATTAAGCCAAAACACATGGAACATATAGCAATTGACCCTGAAAATAAACAAACAAAATAAATAAATAAAGAAAAGAAAAAAGAAAATTAAAAAGGGAAAGAAAAAAGGGGAAATAAAAAAATTCAAAATCAAAAGCAAGAAAATATATAATAGTTTTCTCATGGACCCATAAAATAACCAATTCAAAGGGTAAAGAGAGCTCCAGGCGTTTTGCTTGGCATGCTCAGTCACCTCAGCTACATGCATCCATACCTTTCTCGACCGAAGCCATAAGTAATAGTTTAACGCTTGATCGAAGGAAAATAACCCATTATTTTAGCTACATGATAACTACGTTTTGAACATTGATTTTTTTCATCATCACATACATGTACAGGACAACATCTTCAAGCTTGAGCAGTTTTCTCGGTGGGTGCAACATCAGAAATACCATTTGACTTTTCACGTTTTGTCTGGTAATCCTTTACAGCTGCCTTAATGGCATCCTCGGCAAGCATACTGCAGTGCAGCTTCACCGGTGGGAGAGAAAGATGTTTGGCAATCTCCCTGCAATCAATTATAAAATGCATAGCATTAGAAATTAGCGCAACAGCAATAGCATAAGAGGTCTCGCAGGAACAATAGTCAAACAGCTAAATTATAACATTGATTATTGCATGCTTCAGAAAACATCAGCAACATAAAGTTCAACTTGAATGTTATTCACTCAGAAGAGGATCCCAAACAATCCAGAAACTTCAACTACAAATGTCCACCTCCACAATCCCAAGATTGCTTGATTCAAATCCAATTACGATATTAAAAAAATCCAGAAGTTTGATGCCAATGCTAGTACTCCTCAACAAATTATGCATCCTAAACAACAACCAAATATTTTTGTCTGATGCCCAACAGCACCAGAATGATTTAGTGCAACATGGCATTTTAAGAAAGGATTACAGTGCAATTGTCTTGTTTTGCTAACATTATACAAATGAATGAACTATATCGAATCAATCATATAAATTGCCATTAAATGGAAGTTTGAAAATTCAGAGCTTTAAATTGTTTTGTGCACTGG
>CATIWM010449988.1:0-10953 GCA_949671775.1 Mallotus repandus
AGAGAGAGAGAGAGAGAGAGAGAGAGAGAGAGAGAGAGAGAGAGTGTATTGTAATACCTGTTGTTAAAAAAAAAAAGCAAGAAAATGTCCGTTTATCAAGCGTAAATATCGTAGATGCAGAATGGTGGAGAGATCCATTACCATGTGGTGAGCTCCATTAACATGTGGATTTTTAATAAGTAAATGATTAAGTTAAATATAAATAAGCTAATAGTACACCCGCGCAATACGTGTAGTGTGTAGTATTTATATTTAGCATTAAATATGTTATATTTTCCAGTGATTTGAAATTTATATTTCAGTTAGTATTTCTATTTCACAATTTGATAACCAAACATTATTTATGGAAGAAACGAAATTAATTTTGACGCAATGCTAAAAGATAGATTATTTAGTAAAAATAATTTTATAATTTTAAAGGATAACTAATTAAAATGAAAAAATAAAATAAAATTCTTACCTAAAAATTATACAATTCAACATTGTTCGCAAATTTATGATTATTATCAATTTTAAGAGTGTTAGTCTGAGAAATAGAAATTTAAATTGCAATATTTTAATATATGTAAAACTAAAATAAAAGTAGAAGTAGCACTAATAAAATTTTATGTCCAAACATTTATAATATATGTCTATGTCACACATACAAACATATATACACACATAATTCACTTATTTATTTTCTTTTGGGTCCATATTTCATGTAACTATAAAGATACACTGAAATAACTCATTATTTCAATAATAGGAAATAATATAGGAGGAAAAAAAAATCAAATAATTTGTAGCTCACAAATTCACCATTCGTTCAATGTTGAATTACATAGGCAAATAATTATCAAATTAGTGATTATGACATATATTGTAAATATTTTGACAGAAAACTTATTTGTATTAATTCTACTATTATTTTAGTTTAACATATATGAAAATATTATAATTCAAATGTCTATCCTATTGAAGTAAATTAAGGAAAGTGATTATATTCTACTAATTTAAGAAATCATTGTAGAGTGATTTGTGTAGTAATTTTTATATTTCATATTAGGATAGTATAATGTGTATATAAGAATGTAGATAGTTTTGTGAAAAATACAATATACAAAAATTAAATTCTATCCTGTATTTTATTTACTTATTTCTGTATTTGGCTTTATAAATCCCTCATGCTAACACTTTTAAATTTGACAATGATTTGAAATTTATGAAATAATGTCAATCTCTTAGAAAGTATGAAGGAAAAAATCCAAAAGAGTTATAATCAAATGATATAGAAGGGACAACGCATGGTATAAAAAAAAAAACAGTTTTAATGCCATCAAAGATGTTCATAAAAAAAAATATATATATTTTTTATTGAAAAAAGTATAGTCTCCTTTTCTTTCAACTTTCTCTTCTTTTTTTTCTTTCTAACTATTCATCTTCTTTAAGCAAGGAGAAGTGATTTTGGGTTATTCTTTGCCTGAAATCACCCCTCTATATTTTTTTTATTAATCTATTTCTTAAATAAGTGGTTATTTCACATAGAATATGAATTTTATTTTGTTTTTCGTAATTTCGTCATCTTGTTGCGGCGTTTGGTTTTTCGTCTTCTTGATACAACATTTTATTTTCCATCATTTTCTTGCGACTTTTTATTTGTGTGTGGACGATTTAGACGGGCAAAACATATTTGATCAGACAGAGATAACAAATCAGATTATAATCATCAATATGTTGTAGAACTTGAGTCATAAGTAGTCTAGTCATTATAGTATTATTAAATTTATAGGCTTTGAACCATTTTATTATACTATTAACTTGAGTGTTGTTTCATTTTCTATTGTTTTTGGTGAATTTGTATTTATATTTCTATTAATGTATTGTTAGTTTGAATCCATAAAATTATTTTTCTTTAAAAAAAAATGTTCATCAAGTGGATCTATTTATTATTATGTATCAAATAAAAAGTAAATTTAAAATTTTAAAGCTTACAATTTTACAATTTTATTTCATTTTATATTAAAAAAAATTTTAAATCACAAAATTATTTTTACTAAATTACCCATCTTTTAGCATTGCATAAAATCAATTTTTTTATTTCATAAATAATATTTGGTTGATAAAATTGTACAAAATAAATAACAACTGAAAATATAAATTTTATATTAATTCAAAATACAATTTATAAATTTTAAATATGAAATATTTAACACTAAAGTCAAAAAATATGATGATGATGATGGTGGTGGTGATGATGATAAGGTTTATTTGCAAAAAAAAATTTTAACTTTTAGTTGTTTTAGCAATTTAATCACCACATTTAAAACTTGGCATTTTAAGGCATGAACTTTATTATTTTGGCAACCCGAATCACCGATAGAGAATCCGATGATACAATGCCTAAGTGTTCGACATTTCTTAGTGACTGAATCAACATCGCACCCAATTTTTTCCACGTCAAAACGCGACGTTTGAGATTAGAACACTAAAAGGGGGCGTTTTAACATAAAAATGGTGCGTTTTATTTTTTCTTTTTATTTTTGCTCATGGTAAACGGTGCGTTTTAACATTTCTATACTAACCTAATTGAAAAAAAAATCGAAGGTTAACATTTAGAACCCTAAATCCCAAATCACTTTGGTAATTACTAAGAACGCTTTGCTTTATATGAACCCTAAATTGAGCTTCAAAGAAGATAAATAGATTCAAGATTGAAGATAGTTTGAAGGTTTATTGCGGAATCGTGAGCTAAGCCAACCACGATTGGAGGTAAGATAGTTTTGTTTGCTTATTAAAACATCAAAAGTGTTTGAAAAGGACATGAGATGTACTTGAAAAAGCTTTAAACTTTATTGTAAAAAAGCAACTTGAAAATGACATAGTGGGGAACAAGTAGGCCATGAAAATGTTGTCTGCTTGTGTGTTAAATGGTTATGGGGACCATTGAAGAAAGTGAAGATGTTGTTTTTTATGTTCAATCAACAATTAGAGTTTAATTTTAAAAAGTTTCAGTTTTGTTTTCTTTCAAAGAATTTAAAAGTAATAAACAAACATTTGTTAATAAACTAATATGTGTTGTGGCAAAGTGATATATTTCATTTTTTTTGGAAATAAAATAATATGGGTCCTGGCTAATATTATGCATTTTCTTCAAAATGATAGAGCCCTTTTCTATATACTACCACTACGATGGTAAGTTGTTAAAGCTGGGCGGTAAAGTCATTTATATAGGAGGCTCCATCAAGCCTAAACACGGTAATGATCCTAAGAAAGTAGGGTTTTTTTATTTAAAAGATGTTATTGAAGCTATAGGGTATGTGAAAGCCAGAATGTTATACAGAATTCCCAGAGTGTCTCTTATAGACGGGTTAAGAGAAATTCATGATGATACGCAGGTCCTTGAGATGTTGTAGTATATAACTGAGGGAAATGGCATGATAGAGATATTTATTGATGCTACCAATTGTACAGATGGTGAGGTTTGTAAAGTAACATCTGACAAAGAAGCTATGGAAATGGATACTACTGATGGCCTTCATGAAATGGAGGTTGGTGATGTAGAAGTAGACAATGGTCCCATACAACAGACTGTTGGTATGGAAGAGACTATTGAGCTGGTAGTTCATCGTATTGGCACTTTAGAATAAATGGGTGATGTTTATTATGACTCTGAGGCAAATCCAAATTATCAACCAATGGGTGACAGTGACATAGAGGATGATTTGGAGGATAATGAATTATCTGATGACGAAGAATATATCGAGGCTAGACAAAATAGAGCCAAGTTCAGAAATTATGTGTCCATTGATGAGGTTGCAAATTAGTTTGCAACAAATTCTGGAATACAAAAATTATCTTCCAATAATGCATATGCAGGAAATAATGAAGACAGTGATCAGTGCATGAGTGAATATGCAGACTCTAACGGTGATGTGAATTCTATAGGGACAAGTGAGGAGGATAATATGGATGACATTGTAAAGAGTTTGAGGAAGAGACGAGTTTTGTATGATCCCAAGTGTGATCATAAAACACTGAACTTGGTGCTTGGTTTGTGATTAACTTGGTGCTTAGTTTGAGATTTGAGAATTCTCAACAGTGCAAGGCTATAGTCCAGAAGTGGTCTATTCTAAATGGCCATAATGTTCAAATTATGTGCAACAATAAAAGACAGTTGGAGGTTAAATGTGTTAAGAAATGCCCATGGAGGCTTTATAGCAGTATTATAAAGAGTGAGAAGACATTTTCTATCAAGACTTTGCATAATGTGCACAGATGTAATAGAGAATTGAAGAACAAACAAGCTACTTCATCATGGATAGCACAAGAATATGTGCACATGTTCAGGAGGAATCCTAATTGGTTAGTTAAAGATTTAGAGGATGACTTGCTTGAAAAGTACTGTGTGCAAGTATGTAATTGGAAGTGATACAGATCTAAGCTCTTAAAATGCTTAGAGGATCAATTGACGACCACTATAGCAAACTAAGGTCCTATGAAGCTGAACTAATGCGAATTGTTCCACAAGGCAGATTTGAATTTCTCCTTGATTATGACTGCTCCTTGAAAGGGGTTTTTATTTGTTTTAGTGCACTTAGAAGGGGTTTTTTAAAGGGATGTAGGCCAATAGTGGGTTTTGATGGTTGTTTTTTGAAGACCTTCCTTGGAGGAGCATTACTATCTGTTGTAGCCAGAGATGGAAACAACCAAATGTTTCCAATCTATTAGGCTGTTGTGCAAGCCGAGAATTAGTATTTTTGGACCTGGTTTCCAGACTTGTTGATGCAGAAGCTGCAAATCAAAGATGGACTCGATTGGAGTTTCATAAGTGACCAGCAAAAGGTATAATTTAACCACACTAAACTTTTCTTTGCATTAATTATATTACCATTATGTGCACTAATCTTTTATATATATGTCAGGGCTTAATTAATGAAATAATCAAGTTCGCACCAAATGTTGAGCATAGAAACTGTGCTAGACATGTGTACTGCAATTGGAAGAAAGAGTACAAAGGACAAACTTTGAAGAATCTTTTTTGGAGGGAAACAAGAAGCACTTATGAAGCTGTATGTCAATCAGAACTTAAAGTTATGAAGGATGAGGATCTTGATGCATTAGAGAATTTTATTCAAAGAGATCCAACTAAGTTCTATAAGTTGCATTTGAGTGAATTACCTAAATCAAACATGATAGACAATAATGTTTGTGAAACATTTAATGGGTACATTGTGAAAGCTAGGGGAAAACCAATCATTGACATGCTTGAGGATATTCGAGAATCTTTAATGAAGAGAATGCATAAAAAAATTGAGTGACATGAGTAAGGTGACTGACAACATTTGCCCTAGGATTAGAAAGAAATTCGAGGAAGTCAAATACAATACCAAGTTATGTACTATCAAACCTGCAGTTGGAGAGAAATTCCAAGTAGGAATAGGCACTAACAAGTTTGTGGTTGATTTAAATACACTAACTTATAGTTGTAGGATATGGTAGCTTACAGGAATCCCTTGCATGCATGCATGTGCAAGCATTCACTTCATGAAAAGGTACAGTGCACACTATATGGACCTATACTACACTGCTAATAAGTATATAAGTACTTATGTTGTTGGACTTGAACCAACAAATGGGCCTAACATGTGGTCCAAAGCTGCTAGGAATCCAATTAAACCTCCCCACTTCACCAAGATGCCTGGTAGGCCAAAAATTAGGAGGAAAAGAGATGATGATGAAGAACTAAAGAATTCCCCCAAGCTTCCAAGGAATGGACTACAAATTACATGCCAAGTTTGTTTTAAAGTTTGTCACAATAAGAGAACATGAAAAGAGAATAACAATCCAGTGTTTAAAAGACCTGAAAAGTTGCCTCTGATTATTTATGTTGCATATTTCTTATTTTAATGATTTCTTACCAATTAGTTATTAAGATTAATATTAGTCTTTTCACACTTAGGTTAAAAGAGGAAGACCAACAAAATAAAGTTAAGCAGCATGATTCCTATTACATCAATCACAATTAAGTGAAGCTCACACAACGGTCCATCATATTAGTGCTGCAGGTGCTAAAAATCAAGGAACATGTTCAAGTAGCATAATTTCTCAAAGTCAGCCTGGGTCCAAGGAGAAAGGGGCAACAAAATTGCATAAGTCAAAAAAAATCAAATCAGAGAACTACTAGAAATGTTAATATCAAGATAAATGAGCAAAGACAGGTTATCTTGCATACTAAATCTTCTATTTTTGTTAAATTGATTGTGCAGATATGATGATTTGTGTAATTGGGGTTTTGTGTCTAAATGATAATAATGTTAGGTTCGGCAAGGATACAGACTTAGAGTCTTTGAAGGGAGTGGAAACATTTATTGCAGGGTTAGATTTATATTTTGATTAATTGTTTTGCATTATTTAGCATAAAAGTTTTAAAACCTATTATTGAACTATGAGCTATTTGATAGATGCCTGCAGAAAAAAGAGTTAAGACTATATCTGTTGCAGCATATACATCCAAAGTTGCAAACTTAGTTCCTAATAAGAGGAATGGACATAGAAGAGGATAACATGCAATATCAAGGGGAAGGATGAACTCAGCTTCTATTGCAGTTATTGGACGAGGCAGCAAGCATGGAAGTGCCATTTCTGTTGAAGGTGCAAGTAATCAAAAGAGTACTGCACAGAAGTCTGCCACCTAATGCTTCAGAATTTACTATCTTTTTTTTGTCTTTTAATGATGATGAAGGATGTTATACTTTGTTAATGTTATTTGTTTTTTTGTTCAGTTGTAAACATTAAACATCACTTATGCTTCAGAATTTATTTTATCATATGTTATCAATTCTAATCAATATCAAAACACTATTTTGTTAAATTTTATTTTTATATCAGGCTTTTATCTTCTGTTCATGCATATTTATGTTGAAGGTGCAAGTACTGAAGAGTATTGCACAGAAGTCTGCCCCTTAAACTGCATTTTCAACTATCTTTTTTTTTCTTTTAATGATGATGAAGGATGTTATACTTTGTTAATGTTATCTATTTTTTGTTCAGTTGTAAACATTAAACAACACTTATGCTTCAAAATTTATGTTATCATACGTGATCAGTTCTGATCAATATGAAAGTACTATTTTGTTAAATTTGGTTTACATAGCAGGTTTTTGTCTTCTGTTCATGCATATTTCAATTTATACATGAACATCATCATAAATTTTGTTAGCACATAATAGTTCCACATTAATAAATTAAGCTTACAACGGCATCTAACATAAAACACCTAACTGGCTAAAAAAACAACACATACTACATAAATACATTTCATAACACTTAGAATTCGGGTAACATTTGCTTTGTCATACTAATTGGACGATTAACTAAATACATCATCATAACAACAACCATAACCATGAGAATACAAATTTTCAATTTCATCACATCTTGCTTCAACTTCTTGTTTTCAGCTGTCAACATCATTTCCATTCTTTGATACATTGCAATCCTTCTCTCCATGTTATCATGTAAAGCATCCTATTCCTCTGATGTTTTTTCAAAGTCAGCAGAATTTTCTTCAAGTTTACTTTTAGCATGCTTCACTTTCTCAGACATTCTCATCTCTACATTAGACAGTATCTTGACTGTCTCCTCATACCTATCTCTTTCATCCTTCATTCACTTGAAAACTTGTTTTTGAGGTTCTGGAATTTCTGGATCAAGCCATTGAAAGTAGCCACAGTCATCATGCTACATTGCAAAACAACAAAACAAAATAATAATCATTTCAGCACATGTAACCATATATGCTACAGAAATTTATGATCTTACCCAAATTATTTTTCAACCATTCATATCTACGAATCAAATAAAATAAAGTGAAAAAGATTTTACAAATCTTCATCAATGTTCCTTACCCTTCGAATCAGACGCCTGTAGAAGCGGCGTCCTCGATTTTACTCAGTAATAGATGTATATACACTAGCAATTAGTTTATGCCCACATCTTTTTTTTGGAATTGAGCTTGAAAATGGCAGGGAAGAGTGAGATGATCTGCCAACTGATGAATATCTTCCATTAGTGACTAACCATGAGCTGTTGCTTGCCATTTTGGATGTAAACCCTAGAAGAAGAAGACGACGAAGATGATGAAGTAATAAGAAGAAAAGGTGAGAAAATCCAAAACGGTGTGTTTGATTTAGTGTTCTAATCTTAAACACCGTGTTTTGACGTGGACAAAATTGGGTGTGATGTGGATTCAGTCAGTAAAAAATGTCGAACATGTAGGCATTGTATCACCAGATTCTCTATCGGTGATTTGAGTTGCCAAAATAATAAAGATCATGCCTTAAAATGCCAAGTTTTAAATATGGGGATTAAATTGCCAAAACAACTAAAAGTCGAGATTGTTTTTGCAAATAACCCTAATAATAATAATAATAATAATAATAATAATAGTTTTAGTAGTTTTAGTTTTGATTTTACTAATTAATTTATGATTTGTACAAATGTTTTTCTATAATGACTTTATGTTTTATATAGCACTCTAAATACATTTTACAGTACAAACATTTATGTTTATACAAATAGAATAAGAACTGTTAGATTACTACTAATGTAATCTTATTGATATACAAAAATAATCAATAATTATAATTAAATAAAAATCAATTCAGTGGTTTTAATATAGGGAATTACAAATATAGCCTCGATGTAATTGAAAAGAAAAAGAAATTAGTAACAAAAAAATGGTAATTTTTTCCAAAGCCGGTGCCCTTTCAAAATCATCATTTCAACAGCATTTTTTCTATAAATTAAAATGCAGTTTTCAATACAACTGCAATGTATACTTCCACTTTCTCCATTGTCAGTCTTCTTCTTCCTCCTGTTTGAGCGAACAAACAAAAAAATAATTTCAGTAAAGTTCTTAGAGGTTTCTTGAATTTCTGAAACTTTCAACAAATTATAATCTCTTTTCCTCTTTATTGTTTCCTTCTGCGAAATTCCATATTTGTTTTTATTTTTTTTTGCTTCATAGTTCTCATTTGTTCCGAAAGCTCTTTTACTTTCTTTCTTTCTTTCTTTGTGTTCATTTTAATTAGTTGCTATCATTTTGTTTCTTTGTTGAATTTAAGATAATTGTTTTCTGTTTCCCTTTGTTTTGAAATTTTTGTAAGTTCAAAAAAAATCTTATTTGATTCTGAGAACACATAAAAATATTTCTATTAAAAAAGCAAGATTTTAATTTGAAAAAAAAAAAAGTTTTGAAAGAAAAAAAAGGAATAGCAGGAAATGGAGATTGTATGTTCCGTTGCATCAAAAGTGACGGAGTTATTATTTGGTTCCGTGGTACGCCAAATCGATTACATATGGAACTACAATAGCAAAGTCCAAAAACTAAGAGATGAAGTGGAGATGCTCAAAGCCGAGGAAACAAGTGTACAGCACCAGGTGGATGCGGCTCAAAGGAATGGGGAAAAAATTGAAGCTGTTGTTGAGATTTGGAGGAGACGCGCGAGACAAATGGCAGCTGAAGCTGACATTATTCTCCATCAAAACGAGACAGGAAGTAAGACGTGCTTCATCGGCATCGGTCTGTGTCCTAATTTTAAGACTCGCCACCAGCTTGGTAGAAGGGCCGCCAAGCAGATACAACCGGTAGCTGATGTCCGAAGAGAAGGGAGTTTTGACAGGATTTCATACCGTGATGCTCCACAAGGGATGGTTCCTGTCAAAAATCACCAAGGTTTTCGATCAAGAGAGTCTGTTTTGGAGGACATTTTACAGGCGTTGAAGGATGCTGATACCCGTCCTGTTGGGGTGTATGGGATGGGTGGCGTGGGTAAAACCACGCTTGTCAAAGAGGTTGCTTCTCGAGTCAGGGAAGAGGGGATTTTCAAAGTGGTTGCTATGGCGACTGTATCTCAGTCTCCAGATATCAAAACAATCCAACAACAAATTGCAGATTGGCTGGAGTACAAATTTGAGGTGGAGACTGTTGCCGCACGTGCAGAAAAATTGAATCAGCGGCTCAAAGAAGAGGAAAAGATTCTAGTAATTTTGGATGATATTTGGTCAGCAATCAACCTGGAGGATATAGGGATTCCTTGCGAAGGATACCGGACATCCAGGAATCCAGAGGAAACAGATACAGGTATTCCTCGCAAGAAAGATTGCAGAATTCTAATAACATCCAGGGATGGAAATGCATTGGGGAAGATGGATGTGCAGAAACCTTTCCAGCTTCACGTTTTAGAAGATGAAGAGGCGTGGACTCTGTTTGAGAAGACTGTGGGAAATTTAGAAGATCAGGAGATACGATGTAAAGCTATGGAAGTGGCAAAGAAATGCTCTGGTTTGCCAATTCTAATCGTGACAGTTGCAGCAGCTTTGAGAAACAAGGAGTTGGCTCAATGGTCGCACGCCTTAGAAGGGCTTAGTGAATTTAGAGAGGATGACGTCGATGATAAAGTTAAGGTGGGACTAGAGCTGAGTTACAACCACTTGAAAGGTGATGAAATCAAGTCCTTAGTCTTACTTTGTGCACAACTCCCTCCTCACAACATCAACGTCAGGGAATTATTGAGATACTCTGTCGGATTGAATTTGTTTAAGCGAAGTAGTACCTTGGAAAAAGTGAAAGACAGACTACATATATTGATTGATGATCTTAAAGCCTCTTGTATGTTGCTAGAAGGTGACAAGCATGGAAGTTTCAAGATGCATGATGTCATTCACAATTTTGCAATCTCTATTGCATCCAGGGATAGGCACGTCTTCACTGTATCATACAACAATGAATTGGAAAAATGGCCAGAGAAAGATGAGCTCCAACAGTACACTGCAATCTCTTTGCCCTTTTGCAAAATCGGGTTCCCTGCAGAATTTTCATGCCCCAAACTCAGATCATTTTTATTGCATTCCGAAGACAATTCCCAAAAGGTATCAAACAATTCTTTTCGCGGAATGCAGCAACTTGAA
>CATIWM010450031.1:0-18347 GCA_949671775.1 Mallotus repandus
GTTAAGAATATCACTTCCTCATTTTAGAGCTCTAAGAATATTAAAATCTTCCTTGAATCTCGGAGGTCACATTAGCCCAAAAGCATGCTTAACTCCATTTTGATTTGCATGATAGTCCTAGCTTATACACACTTAGACAAAAATGTTAAATGCTCAAAACTAAGATTGTTAAGATCAAAATCAAGATTGATGATTGCTAAGGTCAACAAATATTAATAAGAACAAGCCTCTTTCTCCTCTTCATCATACACAATTATCTCATTTTCAACATATATAGCTGCTTGAGATATACGTCCTGGCCGGTCGTCCCAGTCATTGATTTTGAAACTCATCTTAATCATTATTTCCAAATGATAACATCTTTCCAACACTTTAGCAAGTTTTTCACGTATAATTTTTGGCATAGACACCTCTAGCATACCACGATAAAGTTCCATATTTCCATAAGCAGTATCGAAAGAAAATTTATGCCATGACTCCTTACTATATTCAGTCTTTACCCATACATCAGTTAGTGATTGATCTTCCTTGCATTTGGAAATAATGATGATAATTCGCTCATTCAAGACACCCAAATATTTAACTTCATCATCATAACGATTCGACATAGGGACATTAAAGTTTTTTTCACTTTTTAAATCAAAACCCTAAATTGATATACCTTCTAGCCAATGAAGAGTTTCTTTTGCAAGGATTCCTCTGTTCTTGAATTTGATATCCAATGCAAACCAATTAACTATTACTTCATTGCCATCAGGATTTTTAATTCCACTACTCTTTTCCATTTCAATTTAAGCAAAAAAACCTTAACATAGTACATATAATCTACTGTTTCTACAACGATAACAACTTTGAAATCATCAGTGGAGGAGTCATACCCAAACCCATATGCCCCCAACCCAAAATAACTATTTTATTTTTAAAAAAATTAACCAATTAGGGAAAAAAACTGTAAGTTTAGAATTGGAATCGACGATTCATGGTTCGAGTTTAAAAGGAACCAACCCTGAACTGATGTTCCCTAATGTTCAGGGCTGGTTCTAGGTTTAATCGATTTCAAGTTTAATTGGGTCAGTTTCGGGCTTAAACCGGCCTGTGGCTAGGTTTACTTGTACATATGCACAACCAAAAAGGCAACCTACATGTAATGGCAAAAAAAGACTGCATTAACCTGACTATATACATTCTTCACTCCACATTCGGGGAAAAAAACCAGAATGATTTTTGAGCCACCAACATCACCCATGATGGAGGCAAAGATCCTTTTTTGTATCCTTATACTCTCTGTCATAACATCAAACAATCACTCATATAGTTTCCCCGTAAAAACATCCCACTCCGTCCTAGATAAAATTGAAATAAAAATCATTTAAAAAGTTATGTCAAAGTACATGAATGTAAAGTGTCGAAAATATTAACAAGAACAAGCCTCTTTCTCCTTTTCATCAAATATGATTGTCTCATTTTTAACATATATAGCTACTTGAGATATAAGTCCTAGTCGGTCCTCCTAGTCACTGATTTTAAAACTCATCTTAATCATTCTTTCCAAAAGATGACATCTTTCCAACACTTCAGCAAGTTTTTCACTTGTAATTTTTGGCATAGATGCCGCTAGCATACCACAATAAAGTTCAATATTTCTACAAGCAGTATCTAAAGCAAATTTAAGCCATGACTCCTTAGAGTCGTCAGTTTGAAATTGAAACCGATGGTTCACGGTTCCACTTTGTGAAGAACCAACCCTGAACCACTTCCCCTTAAAGTTCAAAGTTGGTTCTAGGTTTGATCGGTTCTGGACTCAGGTTTGATCGGGACAGTTCCGAGCCTAAACTGGCCTGTGGCCAGGTTTACTTGTACATATGCAAGATAAAAAAAGCCAACCTGTATGTAATAGCAAAAAAAGACTGCATCAATCCGACTAGCAACACCCATGACAGAGCCAAAGATCCTTTCTTGTATTTTCATATTATATTCCACAACACCTAATAATCACTCAAACAATTTCCTCATAAAAACATCCTACAACATCCTAGATAAAATTGAAATAAAAATCATTTAAACAGCAAAGTCAAATTATATGAATGTAAAGTGTCAAAAATATTAACAAGAACAAGCCTCTTTCTCCTCTTCATCATACACAACTATCTCATTTTCAACATATACAACTAGTTGAGATATACGTCATGGCCGGTCCTCCCAGCTATTAATTTTGAAACTCATCTTAATCATTCTTTCGAAAAGATGATATCTTTCCAACACTTTAGTAAGTTTTTCACTTGTAATATTTGGCATAGACACCTCTAGCATATCACGATAAAGTCCCATATTTCAATAAGCAGTATCTACATCAAATTTATGCCATGAATCCTTACCATATTCAGCATTTACCCACATATCAGGTGGTGATTGATCTTCCTCACATTTGGAAATAATGATGATAAGTCTCTCATTCAAGACACCCAAATATTTAACTTCATCATCATATTGATTTAGCACAGGGACATCAAAGATTTTTTTCACTTTTTAAATCAAAACCCCAAATTGATTTACCTGCTAGCCAATATAAAATTTTATTTGCAAGGATTCCTCTATTCCTAAATTTGATATCCAACGTAAACCAATTAGCTATTACTTCACTATTAGCAATATTCTTTGATTCGAATACTCTTTCCCAATTCTGTTTAAGTAATAAAATCATCTACTATTTCTACCACAATAACAACTTTAAAATCATCAATAGAGGAGTCATACCCAAACCCATATGATCCCCACCCAAAGTAACTGTTTTATTTTTTAAAAAATTAACCAGTTCGAAACTGGAGTCGGTGGTTCACAGTTCCACTTTAGGGGGAACTAGTCCTGAACAGCTTCCCACTAAAGTTCAGGGCCGATTCTAGGTTTGACTGGGTCAATTTTGAGCGTAAATCAGTCTATGGCCAGATTTACTTGTACATATGCACAACTAAAAAGGCAATCGGCCTGTAATGGTAAACAAAGACTGCATCAATCCGACTATATACATTCCTCACTCCTCATTCGGGAAAAAAAAATATCAAACTGATTTTCAAGCCACCAATAGTAACTATGATAAAGGCAAAGATCCTTTCTTGTATCATTATATTATCTGCCATAACATCCAACAATCACTCAAACAGTTTCCCTATAAAAACATCCTTTAGCATCCTGGATAAATTTAAAATAAAAATCATTTAAATAATTAAGTCAAAGTATTTGAATGTAAAGTGTCAAAAATGTTATCGAGAACAAGCCTCTTTCTCCTCTTCATCATACACAACTGTCTCATTTTCAACATATACAACTGCTTGAGATATATGTCCTGGCCGGTCCTCCTAGCCACTGATTTTTAAACCCGTCTTAATTATTCTTTCCAAAAGATGGCATCTTTCTAACACTTCAGCAAGTTTTTCACTTGTAATTTTTGGCATAGACACCTCAAGCATACCATAATAAAGTTTCTTATTTCTATAAGCAGTATCTAAAGCAAATTTATGCCATGACTCCTTACCATATTCAGTCCTTAACCACACATCAGTTAGTGATTGATCTTCCTCAAATTTGGAATGAATGATGGTAAGGTGCTCATTTAAGACACCCAAATATTTAACTTCATCATCATACTGATTTGGCACAGGGACATTAAAGAACTTTTCACTTTTAAATCAAAACCCCAAATTGATTTACCTGCTGGCCAATATAGAGTTTCATTTGCAAGGATTCCTCTGTTCTTGAATTTGATATCTAATACAAACCAATTAACTATTACTTCACTATCAGTAGGATTCTTTAATTCCGCTACTCTTTCCCAATTTCTTCTAATTGATAAAACCTCAACATAGTACATATCATCTACTATTTCTACCATAATAAAAAATTTAAAATTATCAATGGAGGAATTATACCCGAACACATAAATATAGGTCTCTGAATCAACTTTGATTTGATATATTATAGGCCCCGTAATTCATCTGGAGCTGAAAGTTAGAGCCCTTCGAAGCACCATTGCACACTCCGCCCCTATTAAATTCGTCTAAGAATTTTAAGGCCATATGATCCGCATCAATTGGCCTTTACCTTTTTTACTAACCTTCTTCTACTACTGATCAATTATATGTTGGTGATATGGCCTAGGCCAATTATGTAATCACCGTACTTTAACTTTGTCATATTTCCATTTTATTAATATAAAGGCATTTTCTTTATTATTAGCTAATTATAATATTATCCTTGAATAGTTAATTCTACCTGAGGCCATCAAGTATGTGATTTGATAGTAAAACTCTTAGGTAAGATGTGAATTCTATTTTAAATTATTCATAGTCAATCATTATTATGGGAAAAACAATGAATAAAGACTAGTATGAGGTTGACTGATGATTATATTTTATTGATCATGTATATGAGATATTGAGTCAAATTCATACGTACATATTTAGTGAAATGATGTACTGGATCTACTCGCTATGAGAATACTCAATGGATAATTGTCATAAGTAATTCTCATCACAATAGTATTATTTCAGTCATCTGACTTGAAATTACAATGGTTTTTAGCATAATAAGTTCTCTATTTTGACACATTTTTATATCATCTTTAACCAAATGGTAAAACATGTTGTGGTTGGATATAGAATGAGTTATGTGAGGAATGTGAGTGATTAAGGTAGAATTTTCCCTCATTTATTATGAGAAGATATCAGTAGGCCCTTCGATGAGTTAGACTGATGAAAATGCATGGTCATACTGGAATGAGTTGATAAAGAGTTATCAACATTAGATAAAAAATTATCAGAATTAGTTTATTTGGAATCGAGAAATAACATGATTGAACAATATAATGATGGCATGAACCATGCCTTATGTTCAACTAAGATATCACGAAACAAAAAGAGTATAATATATATTGTGGATTAGGTTATGTCAAATTATAGACATTCACACAACTTGGGTAGTCATAATGTCTTGGTAAAGGCCACTTCTGACTTTTGGGCTAAAATGGAACTTTAAGGCCTACTGCCAACGTTGTGTGAACCTATAGGGTCGGACACTTAGAATAGGCCCAAAGTGGACTTGGGTTACTCCGCCCAATGAAATTCTCTCTAGATAAATGAATAAATATATGTGCATATAAATATATATATGGATATATATTTATAATTATATATTTATTTATTTGCTTATTTATTTAAGGTAAGTGTTATCTTAAATAAATTGAAAATAATTCTATTCTTGGAATAAAAATCAAAATAGAAATATAAGTTTTAACATACCAAAATCATTTTGGTAAGTGAAACCCTAAAAGGGATGTCTATTTTTGATGTAACATCATTCTCCTTCTTCTACTTCTTTTGAGAAAAGAAAAACCATAGAGAAAAAAAGAAATAAGAATAGTCTTAGAGAAAAGGTACCAACACACCAACACTGCTTTAGTCACCCTGTTCGTATGGATACCAGTAGAGGATGTGCCTTTATTGGCAGTATCTTAATTTGACAAGAAGACATGAAAAGCTCGGGGTAGGGATTCACCAATGTGAATCCCCTCTCATCCTTCTAACATTCTTGCCTTAAGATGATCTTGGTGAGTTTTTTGGAATCCCTCTTAATTGATTTATTCAAATTTCATGGATTCTGTGAGGGTTTTGTGATTAAAATTTTAATTTTCACTATGTGTTTACATCACAGAAGTCCAACATTATATATGACTGAGGCAATTATTATTTTGAAGGGAAGTAATTATGTGCTTGATAGAAATATATGGTTGTTCTGAATAATTGATCTATCGAGTAATAACATTGAAGGAGAGATTCCAAAAAAAATCCTCTTAGCGCTTTAATAATTGACCTTGTCCAATAACAATCTGACCGGTGAAGTCCCTCAAGAGATTGGTTTTCTAAAGCAATTGGACTCACTTGATCTGTCTCATAATAAGCTATCAAGCAAACTTCCAAATAACATGGCTAGTTTAAATTTTCTAATACTTTTGATGTGTCAAATAATGATTTCTTTGGAATAATTCCTTTAAGCACTCAACTTTAGACCTTTGATGCTTTTGCATTTACTGGTAATCCTGTACTTTGCGAGCTCCTCTTACACAAAATTATCTAGGAGATGATGCACAACCTGATACTGATAATCAGTAAAACAAATAGGGTGGAGATGAATTCTTAAAATGGCTTTATACTGGAATGGGGCTTGGATTCATTGTTGGCTTATGGGGTGTTTTAGGTACCTTGCTTTTGAAGTGCTCTTGGAGACATGCCTATTTCCAGCTCTTAGATAAATCAGCTGATTGGCTTCATGTGAGTATAGAAGTGTAAGGAAGAAGGTTGCACATCTAGTATTCATTATTCATTTGTCAGAAAAAGCTGCCATGGTAAAATGTTTAAGTTTTCTTTTTAAGTATTTCAATTGGTAAGAACTAATAAATTTATATTTTACATGCTAATTGCCATTTGATACCCCTCAGGTATATTCCTATTCAAATTAATAACTTTGTATTCCTAAATTAGAGTAACTTACAAAACAAGGAGAACCAAATCCAAGCAGGAAAGGGTCTTCCTCATCAGGAAGAGTCCCACACCCAGAAGACTTCTAGATCAAGGGAGATTGCCTCAAACAAAGACAAAACCTACAAGGAAGAGGAATCCTATTTCTCTCAGGTTTAAGCATCTCATTCTCTATAAATACTCCTCCCCTCCCCTCAAATTGTTCATTCTATTCTATTCCTTCAGCTTATTGCTCTCTTTATCTCTCTAAATCCTCTCTCTACTCTCTCTTTCTTAAGCATCGAAGGGTTTATGGGGGAAACCCCACGTCTCACCTTACCTCTTTGTTGATTGCTTGACTTCAAGACTCGAAATTTCTAGAATTAAGTTATCAAGTGGCGCCATCTGTGGGAAAACTTTTGAATCAAAACCATCACAAATCTCCAGAGCTAAGCAACTCTAAACATGGCATCGAGTCTACCACTAGCTACCAATACTCAGCTCAATCCACCAGTGACAACCCCAGACACTCTCATAACTCCTTCGGCTCCCATTCCTCCCACTAACCTATCGGCTCCCATCCTGCCTACTGATCTTTTAGCTCTTAGCCATCATATGGGACCATTATCTCAAACCCCTTTTTTCGAAAGTACCCAAGGATGGGTAACCCCAGGCGCGAGCTTTCCATATTATGCCCCCCTACACCATACTAGCTAACCCATCCCTTATGTACCTTTTTTGAGCCTTTTAGGAACACCAATTACAAATATGCCAGATTTTAACACAATAGCTCAAACACTTAATCCGCCTACCACAAATAAAGAGGTGATGATTCAAAGCATCCAAGCCCAGATAGCCCTCATACAATAGCAACTGAACGCCCTAATTCAAGAAAATAATCCCAGACCTACTAATTTAAAGAATATTACGATCATACCGCTTGTGGCAACTTAGAGCACCCTTAGAGGAGACAAAGGAGCTCAAAAAGATCCAGAAGGATCAAGCAGAAACCGCCCTGCCTTAGATGATTCCCAGATGGTTCAGAGAGTGGAACAAGCAATTCAAAAAGCTCAGATTGGGCCGAGAAATGAAGATGAATGTGTCTTAGAAGGAATAACGCCTTCGTAAGCAGGATTGTTAAAATTGAGATCCCTTCTAAATTCAAGCTCCCTCAACTGGATCAATTTGACGAAATAGGAGATCCAATCATCCACGTCTCCTCATTTTTGACTAAAATAATGCTTCAGAATGTAAACGACAGGATCCTATGCCGCGTCTTCCCCAACATACTTACTAAGACTGCTTAAAGGTGGTTCCATCAACTTCCTATGAATTCTATCTCATCCTTTGAAGAGTTAGTTGAGAAGTTCAGAACTCGGTTCATCACCAACGTTCCACCCGCAAAGAATGTAAATGATCTCAGAATGTGCAAATAAGAAGCTTCAGAGTAATTAAGGGGTTATCTTGATAGATTCAACAAGGTCGCTATGCAAATCAAGAATTTAAGTGATGAAGTGGCAATAGAGGCTATGAAAAATGTGACATGATTAGGGAAGCTCAAAGATAAAATTTTGACTAAAGAGCCTACAACTTTCTTTGAAGTCATGTATATGGCAATGAAACTGATTAAACTTGATGAAGATAGAAGGCTATGGCGAGATGATAACAGACCACCCTTTAAAAGGGAAGAAAGATCTGAGCTAAGGAGACCTATAGCCCAATGTCCTTATTTTAGAGGCCCAATAGGAGGCCCGTCAGGGGGATTCAGGAAGGAAATTGAAAACTATACAACCTTGAATGCTCTAAAATTGTAAGTCCTTATGTGGATTAGAGCAAATGGGGTAGGAATACCCGTGCCATAAAGATCGAGTCCTAACCAAAGAGCAATGGTAGAGGGAAGGTTCTATTGTCAATATCACCAAGACTATGGACATGACACTAATAATTACTAAGAAATATAAAGAGCCATAGAGAAATTAATACAAAATGGCAAACTCGATAATTTTACTAGCACAAATAGGAGATACCGAGACCCCAAAGTCGAGAATGGTAACAAGTCTGAAACAAAGAAGGCTCGGAATGAAGTGGCTGGAGTCATTAATATGATAGTTGGAGGAGAAGCACCTAAAGAAAAAAGGATGAAATGATTTCGAAGAGAAGAAATCCAGTTGCAAAGGCTAATTATCACATTCGGACTAGAAGACGAAGAACATGCTCGACATCCCCACAATGATGCCTTTGTCGTAAGTGCATACATCTAGAATTATCTGGTGAAAAGGCTTTTAATAGACAAGGGAAGCGCTATCAATGCGATCTTATGAAGCGCCTATCAAGCTATGGGAGGCTCAATTACTGATCTCAAAATCATTAAAAACCCCATCACCAGCTTCTATGGAAGAATAACCCAACCTATGGGAGTAGTAGAAATGGAAATAGAATTTGACAATCGGGAAACAGGAGATTCAAAAGTAGCCCGATCCTTGTTCAACATCATGGTTCTTTCACTTACTTATAAGGACATCATCGAAAGACCCATCTTGTATGAGATTGATACAGCCATGAGTATTAGAAGGCTGACAATGAAGATCCCTCTAGAAGATCAAGTCATAATCATACTCGGAGATCAATCAATGGCTCAACAGTGTTATCAACTGGCTTTTAAATCTCAACTGGAAGCTTTTCCCTTGACATCTTTAGAAACTAAAAATAAGGTGCCAATCCAAAGCTAGTTGATTAGGTCCAAACATTGTAGATCACAGAAGAAAAGGCAATTAAAGGTCAAGGCCAACTCGATAAAGACATCATGAAAAATATTGGTGAAGTTCTTACTAGACACTCTAATAGTTTCGCTTCAATAGTGACTGAAATTATGGAGGTGGACCCTCAGATTGCATCGCATAGCCTGAATAGTCTACCAGGAATGAAACCAGTAATCCAGAAGAAAAGGAAGTTTGCGTACGAATGGCAGAAAGTGATTGCCGAAGAAATAAAAAAGCTTTTGGATGACGGATTTATAAGAGAAGTCACACACCCGGAGTGGGTAGCTAATGTGGTGTTAATCAAGAAAGCTAATAGGAAGTACCAAATGTGTGTTGACTACACGGACCTCAATAAAGGCATGCCCCAAAGATAACTATCCATTACCAATAGTTGATTAGTTGGTAGATTCAGTAGCTTGCCGCCGTCTCTATTATTTCATTGATGTCGCTCAAGGATACCATCAGATCCCTATGAAGAAGGAAGATGAGGAGAAAACATTATTCATTACTCATGAAGGCCTTTATTGCTATAATGTCATGCCCTTTGGACTGAAAAATACTGGAGCAACCTACCAAAGGCTGATGAATCATGTATTTCAAGACCACATTAGGAAAAATGTAGAAGTATACATGGACGATATCATTGTTAAAAGGTAAACAGTAGAACAACATGCCGGAGATCTCGAGCAGATACTCACCATACTAGATAAGTATCAGATCAAGCTAAACCTGGACAAGTGTGTATTCGAAGTAAAGGCAGGGAAGTTCTTGGGATTCGTGATCTCATATAGGGGCATAGAGGCAAACCCAGAAAAAGATGGAAGCCATTCTAAATATGAAAGCTCCCAAAATGCTGAATGAGCTTCAGAAACTCAATGGCAAGATTACAGCTCTCGGAAGGTTCATCTCATGTTCAGCAAAGAAATGCCCACCATTATTCTGAGCCCTGAAAAGTTCTAAGAAATTTGAATGGAATGACGAGTGTCAGATAGCATTTAAAGAAATTAAAAAATTCCTGACTTCACTGCTATTGCTCAGTAGACCAGTTCTGGGTGAAACCTTATACTTGTACCTCTATATTGGCCATGAATCCACTACCTCAGTATTAGTATGGTAAGAAGGTAGTCAGTAAAGCCCGGTATACTATATCACCAGGATCCTCAGGGGTTCGAAAACCCGGTATCCTATGTTAGATAACCTCACCATGATAATCGTTCACACATCAAAGAAACTCCCGATAATACTTTTAAGCACATTCCATAATTTTTAGAACTAATTTCTCCTTGCAAAAAAATCTCCATAGACCAGAAACTTCAGGACGACTAGTCCAATGGTCAGTTCAGTTGGGAGAATTTGACATCAGATATAAGCCTTTTTGGCAGATCAAAGCTCAAGCTCTAGCAGATTTCATACAAGAGATGACATTCGAAGAAGCTGTCTCTCTCTCATACTCGGAGTGAAAATTATACATAGACGGAGCATTCGGAGCTCAAGGATCCAGAGCTGGAGTCATCCTAATTGGGCCGAGCAAACTGAAAATCAAATATGCAGTCCAGATCATATACAATGCCACAAATAATGCAACTGAGTATGAAGCATTAATTACAGGACTCAGGCTAGCAATAGAAGTCAGAGTTGAACATCTTAAAGTTTATTCTGACTCCCAACTGGTGGTCAACCAGGTTAAAGGAACATACCAGGTCAAAGATATGAGCATGCTAAAATATGTGAAAAAAGCCAAACAACTCCTAAAAAAACTGAAGCATGAAGGGGGATAATGGGAAATATTGTAAATTCTCAAAAGTGAGAATTCAAAAGTAGATTTGTTAGCCAAGTCAGCATCTAAATCCAACCAGGTGTTTAAAGAACTTAAGTTAACCGAGGAACTTACCAAACCGAGCATCAAGGAAGAAGAAGTAATGAACACTCAGGAGGTGGCTGAGTGGATGAAGCCAATCATACAATACCTGGAACACAGAATCCTACATGAAGATAAGCTTAAAGTGTGAAAGTTGACGACCAGAGCCGCACATTACTCCATGTATAATGGTGAACCTTACAAAAGGTCACTATCACATCCATGGTCAAAGTGTGTGTCTCCAGAAGAAGGCAATTATATTCTTAGAGAAATCCATGAAGGGATATGTGGAGCTCACGAAACTCAAAATTCCATGGTCTGAAAAGTATTATTACAAGGGTACTACTGGCCTAACATGTCTAAGGACACATTCCAGCTAGTCAAAAAATGCACTAAGTGTCAGCAGTTTGCCGATCTTACTCATAAACCTTCCAATATTCAACATCCTATTGGAAGTTCGTGGCCTTTCACTGTTTGGGCAATGGATATCCTGGGTCCATTCCCAGTTTCTACAACTCAGAAGAAGTTCTTGATCGTAGCAATTGATCACTTTACAAAGTGGGTAGAAGTGGAGGCTGTTCTAACCATTACCGAGGCTCGAATACAACATTTCTTTTGGAAAGAAGTTATTTACAGATTTGGCATACCACACACTTTGATCACAGATAATGGCAAGCAATTTTGACAATGAGAAATTTAAGGCATTCTGTTTAGAATTAGGCATCAAACTGAGATTTACTTTTATAGCTCATCCTTAGACAAATGGGTAGACGAAAGTCACTAACATAATCATTATGCAAGGGTTAAAGAAGAGATTGGACAAAAAAAAGGAAAACTGGGTAAAAGAACTCAACAATGTCATATGGGCATACATAACAACACCCAGAGGCTCAATAGAAGAAATTCCCTTTAGATTGACATACGGAATGGATACAG
Source organism: Mallotus repandus (assembly GCA_949671775.1). NCBI lineage: Eukaryota > Viridiplantae > Streptophyta > Magnoliopsida > Malpighiales > Euphorbiaceae > Mallotus > Mallotus repandus. The sequence continues at coordinate 12,060 of CATIWM010450031.1, forward strand.
TCATTCCTGTGGAAATTGGTTCACAAAGCTACCAAGTCTCTGGCGAGTTGGATCCAGACATCAATAATCTCAATGCTCAGATTTGCGTAGACTTGCTTGAAGAATGAAGGGAGTGAGCATACGAAGTCTCGGAAGCACAGAGGCGGAGAATAGTTGGATATCATAATAAATATGTCTGACTAAGGCAATTCAAAGTCGGAGACCTCGTCTTGAGAAGAACATATATAGGCAAAGGTAGCTCAGGAACTGGCAAGCTCGGACCTAATTGGGAAGGCCCATATCAAGTCATCGAAAAAACTACCAAGGGTGCATATAAGATAAACGATGTGCAAGGAAAATAATTGCCTTGATATTAAAGCTCAGACAACCTTAGAAAATACTATCAGTAAAAGAAATTGTACCTAAAAAAAGAAGAAAGAGAGATAAGTTCTAATAAATAAGCGCTATTTCATTCATTCATAATTATTTTTACAAAAATAAAAACCTAAGTATTTACATTAGCCTCAGATTTAGAAGGGACTAAGGTAACTTCAGTAGAAGCATTGGCATCCTTCAAAGCAGGAGTCTCGGGCACCGCGGAGGTAGCAGTAGCGAGGCCAGTTCCAGCTGAGTACCCCTCCCTGGGATGATTAGGATTCGCCGGATGATCGGAAGAAGACCCCTCAATAGTGGTTGACTTCTTGGGAACTCTTAGGCCTTCTCGGTGCTTCTTGGCAGCTTTACTAGCAGCCTCATCAGCAGTAGCCAACCTTACCAAGTCTGTAGATGTTATCTTGTCACACTCAAAAAAGTCCAGATCAGCACGTTAGGCAAGCAAAATCCTTTTAAGCTCAGATTTGTATGCCTTAAGAACTCGGACACCATGTTTCGATAGGATTTCAGTTCATCCTTTTGGCCTTCCTTCTCTTGCTCCAACTTTTCCTTTAGCATGGCAATCTTGCAATCTTGCTCCTTCATCCTCTTAGTATGATGGGACTGTGTATGTTCAAGATCTTAGATCTTTTTATCGTGAGACTCCACCTCAGACTTGGCCTTACTAAGCTTTGCCACTTTAAGTTCCAAAGCGCGAGTTGTCACACCTAGCTTCTTTTCGTAATCTCTGACAATGGTGCCCACCTCGGCATCTTTAAAGCTGTATTCACTTTGAATGATGAAATGCTCATCCTTAGCTAGTAATAGGCCTTAGGCCATCTATGATTGGAGAATGAAGCGTTAATATATTAAGCAATACTTATTGCCACAACAAGATATGTTCTAATTTTTACCTCTAAAGCATGTGTAATCAGGCTATTATATAGCTCGCCTTTGCCTACATCCCTCCACCGTTAGAAGTTGTCTGGTAGGCACAGAGACTCGACGTACTAGTCTCTCACTTAGGGATTCTGAACACTCAGTGGACTTATCTTGTTCATAATCCATTTCTTGGCATCTGGACACCCGGGAAGCCTTGGACATTTGACAAAAACATTCTCTGCCAATTCTTCTTCATCATCGGCAATCTCTTTTTCCCTAGCACATTTTTTGGAAGATCCGGAAGCCCTTTTCCGAGTATGTTCTACTGGAGGTTCTCTTACAACCTCGACATGTTGTTCAGTGGGAGTCTCGGAAGGCTCCTCTTGCCCCAGTGTAAGGTCAGTAATCTCTGGTTCTCGCCCTTGATCCTGACCTTCCTTTGGGCCAACATCTGAAAGTAGTATCCCAACCACAAATGTATAATAGTCAACCATCTATAAATCAAAAAAGGAAAAGAAGAGTTAGAAGATACCTCCAAGAAGATCAACACTTACCATCATTTCCGCTATATACTCTCTGAAGATATCGTCGAGAATAATTCTTAGCTGAAATTCCCTTAAACATGCTCCGAGTATGAAGTCTTCTTATTAAGTCTGAGTCATCATCAGGCAACTTTCTTAGACGTTTTACATCATGACAACCATCAACCCATATGTGTCGAATGCTGAAAAACTCTATGGGATGCTCAATAATAAAATATGTGTGTCTCCAGGACTTTGGTATGTCCGAAAGTCTCACAAACAGACTTAGACTAGGAACAGCCGATAGCGAGAATGTAAGCTCCCCCTTTTTCTTATTCAAACTATAAAGAACGGGAACATGTCAAAGGCTGGGTCTCTCCCTTCCCTATACATAAGCTCTATATACTCGGTTAAAATTCTATAGCTATTGGGATGAAGTTGCCTAGGCTCTATGTTATATCTATTCAGAAATAGCTCCACGAAGGGATCTATTAGGAATCTTAGCCCTCCCTCTAATTGGTCTTGGTACACTATAATTTTTAAAGCATCAGGGTAAGGCTCATGCGCCTTTTTATTTGTGGTATGCAACAAATATTCTTGGGGAATCCTAAATCTATGCCTATACCATTCTAGCATACCATCATCTACCCTAGATTCAAAAAGATCTAATAGCCATTGGCACTACAAACTCAGAAAATTGGAAAAAGTAAGATAACACAGATAGAAGAAGTTATCTTCACTTGGAAAGCAAAGATTCTTCAAAAGTACGAAGATGATTGAACCCAGGAGACCTTGAAACAGTAGGCAGATTGGAGAAAAGAAAACTTGGTAGCGGCAATAGCAGAAGAGGAAAATGGAGATGAAGATTAACACAAAGCAAGGAAATGAAAATTGCTAAGGCCATCCTTCAGTTTATAACCCGAGGAAGCTTTTGGATGGACCTCAAATACCCTTAGCATCCAAACATCCACAGGGACATAATGGTCATATATGGTCTGACATTAAAGAACCATCATTAGCACAACTATCAAAGCATTGTCATGCGACTATCCAGCTGATAGAACACCACTAAATCTACCATGTCTTCTGACGTGCGAGCGGATGTGGCAATTCTCAAATTAAATAAGGAACATCAACTGGCATAATGCTCACGCTTCCAAAGGCACTCAGGCCTCATTTCATAACACCAAGAGACCTCATGGTCACAGGCACTCAGGCCTCGTTTCATAACACCAAGAGACCTCATGGTCATAGGCACTCGGGCCTCATTTTATAACACCAAAAGACCTCATGGTCACAGGCACTCGGGCCTCATTTTATAACACCAAGAGACCTTATGGTCATAGGCACTCGGGCCTCATTTCATAACACCGAGAGACCTCATGGTCATAGGCACTCGGGAACCTCATGGTCACAGGCACTCGGGGACCTTATGGTCACACGCACTCGGGCCTCATTTCATAACACCGAGAGACCTCATGGTCATAGGCACTTAGGCCTCATTTCATAACACTGAGATACCTTATGGTCACAGGCACTCGGGCCTCGTTTCATAACACCGAGAGACCTCATGGTCAAAATAAAGCCTTGAGCACTAAAACTCCAGCGATGGCTGGTTCCGTTAAATTCTTTATATGGCGGGTCAATCTCTCGGGTTATTTTTGTAACAGCGAGTCTATACAAGTCCAATTGGCAAATTTTTCTCTCTGCAAACATCATTTCGAGACTCGGTACCGAGCATCTTCAACATCAATGGCTAAGGCTGGCCACCTTAGTTCACCCGTCACCAACAGACACTCTCTAGTGCGTATCAGTTCGAGGACCAATTACAGCTTCCTCAACATTTGGAATACTTAAACATAAATATCCGACTAGAATTTTGGGGGGGACTCTTGATACCCCTCAGGTATATTCCTATTCAAATTAATAAACTTGTATTCGTAAATTAGAGTAACTTGTTGAACAAGGAGAACCAAATCCAAACAGGAAAGGGTCTTCCTCATTAGGAAGAGTCCCACACCTTGAAGACTTTCAGATCAAAGGGAATTGCCTCAAACAAAGACAAAAACTACAAGGAAGAGGAATCTTATTCCTCTCAAGTTTGAGCATCTCATTCTCTATAAATACAGCTCCCCTCCCCTTAAATTATTCATTCTATTCTATTCCTTCAGCTTATTGCTCTCTTTATCTCTCTAAATCCTCTCTCTACTCTTTCTGACTTAAGCATCAGAGGCTTTGTGGGGGGAAACCCCACTTCTCACCTTGCCTCTTTATTGATTGCTTGATTGCAGGACTCGGAAGTTCCGAAAACAAGTTATCACCATTGTTGTTATTTTTAGATAGACCTAAAGAGTAGCTGCTATTTCTGAAATGTTAATTTTCTTCTATTCAATGGAAAAGTTTGTATCACTAGTGTTGCTTAATTAATGTGTAAACTTGTGCTCCTTCATTTTATATGATCTTTATAGAATTTTGCATATAAGAATGTTAAAATATAAGTGTGATTGTTGTTTGAGGACTTATAATAATGAAATCTTGTGAAATATAATATAAGTGTGATTACATATATTTGAACATCTTTTTTGCAAATGAACTGAATTTGATTTTAGAATTTCTATCAATGCCTTTTAATTGTAAAAAATAAAGTAGGAAAAACTGTGATTTGATTAAAACCTTCAACTCAGATGGATGAAATTTTTTTTGGTCTGATTTTGATATTGCTTGAAGATGATTTTTAACAGGAATATGGTTTTCAAAATCTAACAATAATTTGAAAGCCAAGACTTATGGGAATTCAACTGAAGCGCTTAGGCATAATTATCTTTTGGTGGAGAATGGGGTTGTATTATACTTTATGAGTGTTTCAGATCTCTATATTGACCCGACGTTGATGCTTTGGGAGGGATGGTAGTATATTTATCATAAAAATTGTTCAAGTTATTTAACAACAAGTTAACTGGTGCAACTACAGCCATTTGATTTGTCTCAAAATCAGTTATATGGTACAATAAGTGTCATGATTGAGTTTAATTTCCTAAATATGTTGAACTTGTTATATAATGATTGTTTAGGGAGAATTCCTACAAGCACTCAGCTTAAAAGCTTCTATGCTTTTGCATATGTTAGTAATCCCGCACTTTGTGGGCTACCACATACACAACCTTGCCCAAGGGATGATGTGCCTCAAGGTCCACTGCTAATGTAGATGATCAAGAAGATGGAGATGAATTCAAGAAGTGGGTCTATGCTGGAGTGGGACTCGGATTTATTGTTGGATTCTGGGGAGTTATGGGTATTTCATAGTTGAAGTGTTCTTGAAGACATCTCTATTTCCATTTCTTAAACAAATTGGCAGATAAGCTTTATGTGATAATAGCATTGGAGAAGATTACAAAAGAAATTTCAAATCTAACATTGATCTTTCTGGTGTATCCTTTTGAAAAGTTTGCCAAGGTAGCATCTTTTTATTTTTCTTTTTAAATGTTCATATGTGACGTTTCTTGGTACTGCTTTTATTTCTAAAATAGAACTTTTATTTTGTCTAATGCAGGATTTTGCATTATCAATTCTTTAAATAGATATGTTGATCATCAGTTTTTGTTACTGAAATATGAATATGATTGTTGTCTCAGGACTGCCATTCCTTTTGGCAATATATTTTCTTGACCTTTCTTTATTTTTCCCTGGACTCCTGATGCTTTAGACTGAAACAAATTTTTTTAATTGATGGGATAATTATTATCCATAATGATTTATATAGCCTTTTACACCCCCTTTCTATTTGCATGCCCCCTGTATATGGAACCATGCATGTAATTTTAACAAAAAAAATTATCTTTTAGTGCTCATGGATGTCTAGCGTAGCGAAAGCTTATATATGAAAGGGATAATATTGAAAATCTGTCGATTCAAATAAGAATTACAGAAGTTCAATCTTCTATAACCTTTTGGTTCATAATAAATATCGAAAAATAGGCATAAAATATTCTTCGATTCAAAAAGAATACCGAAATTTGGAAAGAAGAGAAATTTTATTGATTCACCAAAAAAAAAACTAACTCTTATAGCCCTAAGGCTTACATAATAAGGTGACACAAACCAACCAACCCTAATTTTAACTAGGAAATAAAATAAAGACAATCCTAAGGTAGGAAATCAAATTCTTAACAATATAGGAAAGTCAAATTAGAAATAAAAATCAAATCCTAATAATAATAATAATAATAATTATTATTATTATTATATTTGCTATTCATTGTTCTGCAAACTCATTCTAAGAACTATGTGACTTGTTGCTCTGCATAATTCCGCTCAGGGTAGAGAAAAATTGACCTCAAATTTTGCCCAAATAATGCGAAAGAAATTTGCTCATAAATGCATAGAACATCATAAATTCATCATCAACTTGTAATTCGTTAAAAATAGAAATTAAAGGAGCACAAGAAAAAAAAATTTCATCATTGCCAATAAAGTCAATATATTCAACATGCTTGATTAACTCTATAATATTATATTCACTTTTAGGATGTTCCTC
>CATIWM010450089.1:0-10681 GCA_949671775.1 Mallotus repandus
AAACTCACATGCTACTGGAACATCTGAGATGGATGTCTTCTCTACTATAGTATCCCTGACTAATGCCAAGTATCCCTAACATCCTTTTCTCAACATCTTCCTAGTCTCAACTATATCTAATTAAATCAAATTCAAACTCAATTTCACACATAATTAAAAATACCTAAAAATATTCACCAAATATTCTATGGTTATAAATCTGATGCGTGGTTGGTGGCTACGGACTCCTAGTAATTTTAATTTTGAACCTCTTTCACCCATACAATACATTGAGCAAGTGCGTTAATGTTACCCTCTTTGATGCGTACTAACAAAAGCTAACATAAATCTTTCACATCATTTTTCAATTTTTTTCTCAAAATTATTTCTTCCTTGTACTTATTTTCAAAAAATAAAGGGAAAAGGGCCAAATTGGACCCTCAACTTTGGGCAAAATCATTATCTGGATACTATTTTTTTTTTGTTCCCAAATGGACCTTAAAGTTTTAAAAGTGGCCCAATTATGACACTCTGTTAACAAATGTTAAAAAATTGATGTGGCAAAAACTTATGTTAAATGGTGTTACATGGCATGTGGGACCCACCTCTCATACTGAATCACCAGCGCCTAGCACTATTTTCATACCACCGTACCCTTTGTTCTTTCTCCTTCCCCTGCTTACACCTCTCCCATCTCCTTCCCCTGCTTATACCTCTCATAAACAGAGGATCGTTCTCAACCATCGCAAATAGGCATGTAATGATAAAAACTACTCACCTATGCCCAAAAATATAAGAAGACTAATAACAATAAATCATCTCTACTTATGCCCAAAAACAAATCATGTAGCAACCACCATGAAATTTAACCAAGATAATTGTCTGCTATCAAAGCAATTAGTAGAAGACTATCAAAGCAATTAGTAGAAGACTAACATTTTAGCATAAAACAAAAGAATGATAACAAATAAAAGGTACCAGATACCATATAGCAACCAAATTCATTTTAGGTTAGGAATTTTTTATTCCTTTTCATCTTTTGGATCAATATATTGTTCTATAGAGCAAAAAAAAAAGAATAGCTTCTAAGGTTAACATGTCTGCCAAGAAAAACATTAGAGTTTACAACTCAGAGAACTGGTAGAGTAAAACATCAACAAAGAACCTAAGCTTATTTAGTGCAGTGTCATCCATGAATTAGTCATCAGACACCACGCTAAACTTATCATCATCCATTAAGGCAGGCAGGTTAAGATCTATCATATTGTTTTTATGTTTTGTAGAATTTACAACAGCAGTAGCGGTAACAGAAACAATTGTAGCGGAAGCAGGGATGGTTGAAGAACCCATAAGATGCGATCTTTTATATCCACCCAGTGCTTGTCCAAACCCAAAAACTGGAACAATATGGGCACTCAAAAATTCTTTCAATACTATCACTATTTCTTAGATATGTTCAATTTAAAGAAAAAATCTTTTGTGCATAACTAATGCCTTTGAAAATCAAAATAATTTCGTACATTTCTTGCATCTTAACCTCCTGTGAATCTTGTTGACTTTGATATTGGTGGTGATCTCCTTCTTTTTGGTATCCTCCAACCTTATTTTAATTGATCTTTCTTGTTCTTCATTGGCGTTTCTCAACTAAACATCTCTTGAAAGCATCATAAGACACATAGCACCATCTTCGTCAGGCGAAGTATTAGAGACAAAACTTACCGGTTCTGAGTCCAATTATGACATGCCTCTAACATCTCTTGTTGCACCATAATACAGACACAATAATGGATCTTAGAGATTTTCTTGATGCATTGGCCAACCTCTTTACCAATTCAGCCAAATCCCAAGCATAAAATTATCAAACTAATAGTGTCAACAAACCATTTCATACTTCTTTACTTATTCTTAGTCATTGAATAGGAGATTCTCACATAATCAATTAGCCCAGAAAATCATTTTTTTTCTTTTCTTCACATGAATTACGGACACCCCAAAATAATAAACTTGGAAAATGAACTAATACAACTAATATACCTCTATGAAGGACACATGCAACTGAAACCTAGAAAGGTAGATTTTCCCATTGAAGAACAGGCCAAAGCCAAAGTAAGAGCAGCAGAAGAAAGGGCGGCAATAATCAACACTGGTCTTATAAGAAAGATTAGGGGTGAAGAAGATTTCCAAGGAATTATTGTGAATATGGTCTTGAGATGCTCCTCGTAGAAAGAAGACAAGAAGAAGATGAGAAGAATTGGAAGAAGTAGCAAAGAAAGAATTGGAGAGGAGCCAAGAAGAAGACCCGGTCTTTTTTAGGATTTTTTTTAACGCAATTTGAAAGAAAGAAAACAGGGGATGTGTGCTGGATAAGGTGATTCACCAGGAAAGGTGGGTCCTACATGCCATATGACACCATTTAACAAAAATTTAGCCACGTCAATTTTTTTAACGTTGGTGGTGACAGAGTGTCATAATTGGGCCACTTTTAAAACTTTAAGGTCCATTTGAGAATATAAAAAAATAATAGTGTCCAGATCAAGATTTTGCCCAAAGTTAAGGGTCCAATTTAGCCCTTTTCCCAAAAATAAACTCAGTAATCAACTCTACAACTACCAATTCAAAAAAAAATAACACTACCTTTACTCATGAACAATAGTAGAGACAAAGAAAGAAATGGATCGATTCTCTGTTCCTCTCCGTAATGACAACGATGGCTATAATTTTGAAATCACCACCTGACCCATATGTGTGCCCTAGTATTCATTCCCTTCAGCATTGTTTGTGGTTTCTGCTCAAAATATAGTAATGGCTTTTAGTTCATTTTTTGTCGAACCTCTGCTTCCAACAGCCTCTCACACACTTTGTTGGTTCTCGTATGAATAACCATAGAGAAATTATTGTCGGTATATGAGTGAAAAAGAAAAGTCTTGCCCACCACTGCCAATTCTTTATTCAATTTTCATGATTCTTAACTGCTAGCGATGCAAAAATAAGGACTAGTGTGAGTTTGATTTGAGTCCTCAAATCTAAGATTGATTCCACAAAGGAATCCAAAGATTTCCAATTTTCATTTCTTAAATTTCTTTTCTTTTTAATTCTTTGCTTTTCCTTTAGTTTCCCACGTGATCAATAAAAATTGGTGATTTTGATAGAAATTATTTTGATTTTTTTATGGTTGGGTTTGATCTAACCTTGAATTGAAATATGGTGAATTGATTTGTTTTCATCATTTGAATTTTTTATGTGATCATATTTTGTTATCTTATTTAAAATTAGTGCTTTTCTTTTTATTAGAAAAAAAAAATTGTAACAGTGATGGTGGCTGACATCGGGGTGGGATGGAGGAAAACACTTTTTTGGTTTTCCGCCTTTAGTCCTTTATTTTTATTTTTATTTTTATTTTATTTTTAGTACACTTCAGCATAATTTTCATACAATATTCTCAAAATGGCAATGGAAGAGATGCACATGTCCATGTGGCACACAGTGAGTTAAATACAATTAAAAAGTATTTATTTAGAGGTGATATACGTTCAAAATCAAAGTTGGGATATGCTAAAAAAATAATAAAAGATGAGGGGTGTTATATATAGGTCTGGCCACTGTTCGAATCCAAACGGTTCCAGTTTCATGGTTTATGGAACCAGACTGGAACCATACCTTAGCCAGTTCGGGGCCGGTTTCGGTTCCGAACTGGATTTCGGTTCTAAAATTATTTTATCTATATTTTAAAATAATTAAAAAAATTCACTAATTTACCATACATGTATCATGCAAAGTCATAACCTTTTAATAAAATTGATATAAGTAGCTTTGAATAATTATGTTCATTATTTAAGTAAAAAAAAAATGCAATCCTTCAGTGTAGTTGTTCCTGTTGTGGACCTTTTTTAACCTAGTATATTTAAGTTTTCTATGGACAAAATTGTCAATTAATTGAGGTTAATTTGAGTTAGTCAACTACTTCTATAAGATAATGATTTCAAATATAAATTTCTTGAAAATAAATATTTCATGCATATTTATTATTATCTATATCTAATCTTTTCATCAGGTAATCGGTTATTTTTATAAATAAAATTAAATGATTGACTTAAAATAAAATCCAACAAATGATATATATATATATATATATATATTAAAATTCAATTCAGAACCGTTGAACCGGCGGTTCAAAACTAGAACCGTCGGTTCACAATTTAAAAAAATTTGAACCTGTTATGAATCGGTCTTGCCCGATTTTGAGCCGGTTCAAGCCCAGTTCCAGATTTAACCTGTTTGAGGCTGGTTTTGATGGGTCATTTCAGGACCCAAACCGGCCCTTGGCCAGGCCTAATCATAGATCAAAGTTATATAATTCAGGGGTGAAAGTGGGTATTCGACCAATTAGTTATTGATCTAATATATATATAAATTAAAATTCGGTTTGAAACTGTTGAACCAGCAATTCAGAATATGAATCGCCATTCACGGTTCAAAAAAAATTGAACTGGCCCTGAACCGATCTTTCTCGATTTTAGGCCTGTTCAAGCCTAGTTTCGGATTTGACTGGTTCCGGGCCAATTTCGATTAAGTCAGTTCAGGGCCCGAACTGGCCCTTTATCAGGCCTAGTCATATATCAAAGTGATATAATATAATTCAAGGGTGAAAGTAGGTATTTGACCAATTAATTATTGATCATCTATTTTGTTATTTACTTGTGTGAAACTAGGGGTGAGCACAAGTTGGGGAAATTTGGGGATCTAAAATCTCCGGAACCATACGATATTTCGGAGATTTTAAAAATAAAATCTCCAGTAGTAGTACTCAATTTAGAAATCTCCATAGCAGTACTATCCTATTTTTCGGGACAATTCGGTACAGAGATTCGGTTCTATCGGAACAGATCGGTATGATACAGTCCAAAACGAAAATTCAGAAATTTATATAATAGATAAACTTATATTATTAATTAAAATTATATTTATTATCAACAAATCAAAATGACATAGTTTTGGGTAAAAATATATCGTTTTGGCTATTATATGGATATATGGATATATATACACACACAATAATAATAATAATAAGCGGTGGTGACGAAGAGGGATAGGGACTTTCACACTAATCTCTTCGACCCTGCCCTGCGCCTCTCTAGGCATGAGTGATAGCTCATGACTGGTATATGGATCTCTCTATGTAGTGGTTGGCCTTCTAGAAGCTTCGCCAGAAGCGACTAGTCACTTCCTGAATGCCTCTTTACTTTAGTATGGTCTGTCTAGTCTTTCCAATGCCTCCTTCCTTGTCACCAACGAACGCTAGTAGGAGACCACTAGAACACTCATTGTAACAAGGGATGAAAGCACTACACCTAAACCGCTTATTTATTTCTCTTACGTGCCAGTAAAGTAAAGGGCATAATAATATTATTTACTTCATTACTTTTAAATAATATCAAATAAAATTAACTTACTTAATAACAATAATAATTATTAAATTATTAAATATAATAATAGCCATATATTTCAATTAATAAAAATAACTTATCTTCTCATATTTTTTATTGTAAGATAATTACTTATTTTAATCAAAACGGTAGAGTTTTGTGCAAAACTACGTCATTTTGGTTATGTATAATATATGTTTATATATTATTATGTAGCAAAATAATAATTATAATATAGTATTTAGCTAATTAATTTTAAATAATATCAATAAGATTATATTACTTAATAACAATAATAATTAATAAGTTACTAAATATAATAATATTATTTAGCTCATTAATTTTAAATAACATCGATAAGATTAGATTACTTACTAAAAGTAATAATTAATAAGTTATCAAATATGATAATAACAACATATTTTAATTAAAAATTATAAAATTTAAAATTATACAATGTTAATTTTTTTATTTGCATATTTTTAGTTTAAATTGAAATATAATGCGCATTCCACATTTTTACTTGTTGTTGATAGTAATAATAATTTTCTTATTTCTCATATTTTAAGTTTAAGGTGTGTTGTAATAGACATTACACATTCTTGTTTGTTAATTAAATTATTTGAAACTATGCAATGTCAATTTTTTATTTTTATATTTTTTTTAAGTTCAAATTATAATATAATAGACATTTCATATTTTCACTTGTTAATTGAATAATAGTAATAGTAGTAGTAGTAGTAGTAGTAGTAATATTAGTACTAGTACTAGTAGTAACAATGATAACAATATTAAGAATAATAAAATTAATAAAAATATTTTCTTAACAATTTATTTATTATATTTTAATCACAAAACATAATAATTTTTATCATATATTATTATACATATATATATTACTTGACAATATAATTAAAAGTATATAATTAAGTTACTACTTACTATTATTTGTTAATATCTATATATTACTTATTAAATTAATATTCGAGACTATATTCGGTTTTTGGTATGGTTCTCGGTTTAGTTTTTTGTAAATATCTAGTACCGTACCAAATTAGTCATAAAATTTGATTCGGGATTAAAATTATTCGGTTCAATACACTTTCAATATCTTTCAGTTCGGAATTTCGGTTCAGTTCAGTATTTTTTCCATTCCGTGCTCAGCCCTATGTGAAACTGATATATCTCATATTAAATAATTCATATTATACTAATTGTAATTCATTATTAATTATTAACTTATTATAAAATAAAACTAATAACATTTGACGACTACATTATATTTATAAATTATTATAAACTTTACATTTTTAAATTATAAAATTTTAAAAACTAACTAAATAACCAGTATAATTATTTATGAAGATATAAGTGTCAATTTACTTTTAAATATACATTATTCAAGGATATATATGTAAATAAAATATTTTTAATTTTATGTTAAAATATGTGACTGTTAAAAAATTAAAAATATACTTATTATTGTAATTTAAAACTCGTTAGAATATATAACTGTGTAAATAAAATATTAATTTAATAAAAATTATAACTTAAAATTATAAAAGGATATTGAAAAAAAAAAGTGAGAAGATTAAAATGATAATTTACAAAAATTATGAAGACTATAAAGAACATGTTTCTAACTAAGGAGCATGGAACTAATGCAAAGGTATTTAAAAGATACAATTTTTAAGGTACCTATAAGGTTCAACCTCAAATACAAGGAGGTTTTAGGTTTTTTTGCTATAAATACAAGGGGCTAAAGAAATATTTGGTCGTACAAGCAAATAGCAACTACAACCAGAAACTCACATAAAAACTCACATCTATATAGTTTATCTATGCCTTCATCCATAGCAATCAAAACCCTTAGTTGAATTTGTACCGCTTAATTCACTCCTACTTCCTCGTACTCCAACTCCACTTATTTGCTCTGTGTTAGCTGGTTGTCTACTACCAACTACTACTGCACTTGACTCATCTTTTATACATTGTTTTATGCTACTACTATATATGCTTATTTTTGCAAGATTGTAAAATAAGAAAATTTCATTTTTCTTTCATGGTCAATAAAATTATACATTTTTTAAACTCACCTATGAGTTTTTTAAGGGCAATTAGATCTGTTACATCCCAACTCAGAAAATGCCATATTGTTGCTTCACCCCATTCTTTAATAGCTTCATACTTGCTGATTGGCATATAGGCTTATTCGATGCTCTAAGTATTTTCATTCATGGTCTATTTATCATTTTAGGCACTATGGGGTTGTTCCATTGCTTGAAAGGTTTCACATTATAAATTTCTTCCTTGATACTAGTTGCATAAGAGTAGCATATAATGCTTGATCTGTTGTTTTATTGTACTACTATGACATTCTTGAATATTTATCAATCTTCAAGTAGTACAATGCATTAATGGTATGTGCTCAAGAGATGCCGGCTAGCTTCCATGACTTGTAAGTACATCTTGCCCTATCTAAAAAGATTATGTGCTCATTTTCATCCTCACTAATCTTAAAACCAACACGCCCATTAAAAATCACTTCACAACCAAATGCAAACTGTATTTTCCTAAAATAAAGCCATAGCACTTGGACTCCAATTAGTAATCCACCTATTTGTCATATTTTTATTATATCTAGTTTTTATGCAATGTTCGAATTAAAATGTCTTCCAACCTACTGACTATTGGCTTGAACCTCGCATCCTTGATCCATAAATTGAAAGTTTTTGCAATGTTGTTGTCCACCATCCAGAAAATGCATATGTTACTTTCATATGCTCTACACCAATTATTTATACGATATTTCGAAAGCTCTTTAATAGTATTCTTACTAAGCTCACCAAACTTCTCCTTGAAATCCTCCTCAAATGTACTCCTTGCACAAATCTAAATTTTTTTCTAAATGATTCACCTCCGTATTTTTTGGATTAATTGGCATAGATGTATCTTTCACACCATTTATGCTTGACTAGAGGTAACAAATGCATAATAGCATCAAGCAGGCTCTACAAAAAAACTCCATATGTAAATGTTACACAAACTAAGGAGAGTTAGAACAATCTAAGTAAATTATACAAATTGAAAATTATAAATAACTGATGAACTTTATCATGTTAGAGATTATAATGAAATTGCCACCATCTTTAAGGTTCATTTCTTTGATCAACCACTATATGAACCATGTTTAGTATTTTTTGTTTTAATAGTTCTTTAACACATAAACAACACTTATCTAGACCAATTATAGTTCTACAACCAATAGGTCAACTTCTTTTGCATGCATCAAAGCATAAAAAATTCTCTTAGAAACCCTTCCTACCTTTTTTAATGACTAGTTGTAGAGCTTAATTTCAACAATTGAACTAAGATTTTTTTTTTCAAGGTAGCAGAATATGCCCTAAAGTAACCAAACTCAACAATATCACTCCCACTCAGCTCTTTTATAAAAATCTATTTTGTCGGCTTACACTTTATCATTGACACTTTAACCCTCAAGTCATCCCCCACATCACTCTTTAGATCTTTAATCTTTATTTAAGAGTTTTTATACAACTTCATCTTGAAATACTTGCAATGATTAAGATTTTTATTACAACTTGGATAGTCAAAAGTCCTAAGCAATTCTAATTTGGATTCATAGTCTTAACTATTAAACTAGAATTTTCCCATCCTTAGAAACCAAAATCACAAAATGATGTCCTTTTTAGTCACATATCTTGCACTAATTCTTCATGTTTCATTAGATTTTAATTTTAACCTTACCCCTATAGCAATCGCATATCTAGCAAGTGTTTCTTTTCTCTCCATTACATTAGCAAAAGTCATGAAGTTTTCCATCATTCTTATCATATATAACTCTAACTCTAGTTGGTATTTTTTGAATATGTACAAGCGCAAAAATATTGGATACAGTTGGAAAACCAAGCCTGTAGTTGTACCTTTATATAAGATAAGAAGTTCATATTAAAATTTTTTAATGTATCAACATCCTCATTAATAAATTATAATCCCCATCATATACCTATTTACCACCAAAATTAAAATTTACATTTACCAATAACATATACAATAATAGATAAGTCAGAATGATAAAATAACATGTAAATAGGTAGTTACAAATTTTAACACTTCTATACTAAATTATTCATAAATTTTAATATTCTATTTTTTACTCATTAACAAAAATCTTAAATCGGTATTATACTACACAATAAAATAAAAATAACACATGGACCACAACAACAAGAACCAAAAAGCATAAATGTATAATAGTCCATACTAACTAAATAATAGAGAAAAAAATATAATGGGAACAACAATGACATTAGATAAAAAAAAAAAAAAGAATCTTGCCTGTAAAGTTTTTTTTTTTTTTTTTTTGTAGTTATTTGATTTTCAATGAAACAAGAAAATAGACAAAAAAAATGCATTAAAAATAAGAGCATGAGATGCTTTTTCTAAGGAATTAAGGATGCTTTGTTTAAGGAGGTGTTACATTTAAAGGTTGAGAATATGAGGTTCTCTATATTGGAATTAAGGATTTTGGGTCTAAAAAGGGAAAGAAGAATGACTGTTGACAAAAAGCATGGGTTTTTTTCACAACTTTTTTGTTTATGTAGGACCTACTTATTAGTAAAAAAAAGAAAGATAAAGAATTGTTAAGTACCGTTTGATGAAGGACTAGAAAAATGAGGACTACATTTGCCTCAAAAAATACATCAAAGGTTATGTGAAATTCCGAAAAGATCTTAAGATATTTTTAGACCTTTCGCTAAAACATTTCGATTTTGCAATCTAATTTCTACATTTTTTTTTTCAACTTTAGCTTTAATAAGATGTTGTAACTAAGGGATCAATTATTATACTATGGACCTCTTTCCATATTGTAATATATTCACACGTCAGATAAAAGACGCGTTTTTATTTTTATTGGCTCTTCTTTTTTTTATTCTTCTTCTTCCACATGCAGGTCTCTTTTTACTATCACCTTCTTCTCTTCTTCTTCTTCTTTTTCTTTTTCCAGCTCCAAGTTTTGTCCACAGTGAAAACACTTTGTTGATGTTTGAGCATAAAAGTTGGTGATTTATCTTGCTATAATAATGATTGTTCCATTTTCCGTGATAGCTAATCATTTATTTTCTTCCTAGAAAGTGTAAAAATGAGCAAAGAATGTATATATTGATCTTTCGTAGGCATGGACGTGACCAGCAAAAATGAATTCAACTCTAAAGTGGACAAACCAACTCTCAAACACAGCACGCATACTTTCACCT
>CATIWM010450117.1:0-10900 GCA_949671775.1 Mallotus repandus
TTTTTTTTTCTACAAATAAGGACAAGATACAAGTATTAGGTGTGATTTAAAACCAATAATAATTAAACTTTTAAAGTACATATGGAAATTGAGTAGAGGTTACTCAAGCTGTGTTGCTAAAGATGCATATGGAATATGCCATAAAAAGAGTCATCATCCATACATATATAGTTTTGTTAGGTGGTGACCAAATTATCTTTCAACTCCTCCAAAAGTGGAATCAAACAATAATTTGATGCTGATGCTAAGAATTATCTAAAATGGGAAAAAAAAATCTTTGCAAATAGTGAAATGAAAACTAATAAATATTTTAAAAAAGAGTTAATTTTATTATTACTAAATTATTTATTTTGCTTGTTAATATAACAAATAAATAATTATAAAAATGCTTTTTAGTATTATTATGTGATGTAATAATAAGAAGTCCCAAAATTAGTTGACAATAAAATTTATTTTTCAATTTTCATAAGCTTTTAGAAATCTCAAATTCAAATAAACTAAAACTAAAATATGTTTATATTTTAATAAACTAAAATATAAATTTTGTTTGGGCCAAAATTATATGTTTGAGAACTATATAACAATTAATTGGTATAAAAAAAATAAATTTGATAATTTTAAACATTATATATAATAATGCAAATTACAATTAACCTCAATATTTATTTTAATTTTTTTCCTATTGTTAGCCTAGCCTGGTGATCAAAGTATCATGGGACATTTGATGGCATTTGGATTGAAGTTTCCTCTCTTGGAAAGAAAAAAAAAAAAAAAGAAATCCATTTTATAAAATATATATAAATCAAAATAAAAAAGAAGCTGTATTAAAGATACAAGGGAGGAGTCAGCTTCTCTCAGGCTCCCAGCTGCTTCTCCAAAATCCTTTCTTTGTCGTCTCTTCCTCTTCTTCCTCTTCTTCTTCCTCTGTTTAGGGTTTAATTTATTATCTGCGACTAACCCAAAAAGATGAAATTGGGCTCAATTCCAAATTCATAACAATTCTGTCTCTGTTTTTGAAATTTTGAAAACTGGTTCAAATTACATAAATTAGTTTCCATTTATAAATCCTGTAAAAGAATTTTTTTTAAAAAAAATAGATAAATTCGAGAGTGGTGTTTTTGTTTTAAAAAAAATTTAATGGCTGCAGCTAGAAATCTGATAGGAGAAATGGGTAACACTAACAGATCAACGATGAAAGATGAAGAGAAAGCTAAAGGAGAAGAAAATTCGCCATCAACAAAGAAGCCAAAGTTGGAGAGATTTCCATTTACTAGATGGGAATTTTTCACGGCTATTGGTGTATTCTTTGTGTTCTCTACTGGTTTATTTTGCATCTACCTCACAATGCCCGTTTCTGTTTATAATAATCTCAAGCTGCCTCGCACCGTTTCAGATCTTCGCTTGCTCAAGTAATCCCCTTTGGTTTTTTTTTTTCGTAAATTTTGTTTCTTTTTAGTTAATTATTACTGGGTTTCTGAAAATTTTAGCCGGGTTGGTTTTAGATTTTCGTCCTTTGTGATATTTGTTATGAATTTTTTTAGTTTGTTGTTGGGTTTCTTTTCTGGGTTTTGTAGAATGTATGTTGGTTTTGCATTACATGTTGATCCTTGACCATGATGTATTGCTAGGATTATGCAAATAAATTACATGAGCAAAGACTTTGATGGTTGAATGTGGTGGGATTTAGAAATGGGATTTGTGATTATTCTGTCTTCCTGGGTTTTGTGCTTTCTGGCATTAACTGTGGTATTGGAGTGGAGAAGGTTTCTTTTTGTTAGATCCATAATGTGAAGTCTGTGAGTGCAATGCTTTGGTATTGATGTCCTATTTCTCTTGTTTACGGTTGTTTTGATTATGTTATAAAATCTTTTGACTGTTTAAGTACCTTTTGCTTGCCCTGAACTACGTTGATCCTGTTTTGTTTCAGAGACCATCTTGCTACATATGCCAGAGATTACCCAGCACAGTTCATTCTGGGCTATTGCTCTACTTACATCTTCATGCAAACTTTTATGATTCCTGGAACTATTTTTATGTCGTTGTTGGCTGGAGCTCTTTTTGGTGTTGTTAGAGGGCTTTTCTTAGTTGTCTTCAATGCCACTGCTGGTGCCTCATCTTGCTTTTTCTTGTCCAAGTTGATTGGCAGGCCTATAGTTAATTGGTTGTGGCCTGATAAGTTGAGAGTTTTTCAAGCTGAGGTTTGATTTCCTTGTCATGTCTTTGTTATTAAAAAACTTCACTACATCAATCAACTGTCCTGTACTAATCTCTTTATGTGAAGTTTTATTCTAATACTGCTGTAAATTTTTTCCGGCTAAATTCAGATAGCTAAGCGCAGGGAAAAGTTGCTGAATTACATGCTCTTTTTGAGGATAACTCCAACATTGCCCAACCTTTTCATTAATTTGGCATCTCCGATTGTAGACATACCATTTCATGTCTTCTTTTTGGCTACTTTGCTTGGGCTTATTCCTGCCTCCTATATTACTGTCAGGGTAAGTTTTTATGATACCACAGTTATCAAACTAGGTTTTGCTTTTTTGTTTTCCAGAATTTTTCATTCCTTTTCATCTGGAAGCTTTAGTTGTTACTTGTCTTTTTTTGGGATTTTAAGGAATTATGTTGCACCTTTCAATTACATTATTGTTGATTTTTCTGAGTGTTTGATGTTTCAGAGATATAGCACTATAGTTGATGATTGTTGTTCCATTTATTGGTTAGTCTTTGACAAACTCTTTTATGCATCTCACTTAAGTTCATCTCTTTAGAGATATGGTTTTGGCTGTACATGTGCCCAGGGAAATATATATATTTTTTTCTTTGTACATCCTTTTAGGTGATTAGCTGGATACAGATTGGTGTCATCCTATAATATGTTAGCTTGGAATTAGAAATATATTCTAAAAACCATTTAAAAGAGGTTTCTGTCAATGATAGTAATGATAGATTTTGGTCCTAGATTAGGGAATAGTGGTAAGGCAGAAAGTTTGGCCTTCATACAAGTTTCAGACATTAGTAGTAGTGTAGAACAAAATATACATGAAGATACTGGAAACTGGATGGAGAAGAGAACAATGTGAGACTAGGGGAAGAAGAATAGGAGAAGAGAAGATAATTATAAAAAGATGGGGAAAAAGGACTCAAAATTATTTTCCGATTGTTCATCAGATATTATGGGCTCTGACGTATAAGATAATGAGGTGCTTCTTTTATAGGAACCAAGCCAACTATAATATAGATAATAAAATAAACTAGAATATTAAGAACAGAATCTCCTTCATAATTCATATTTGTTGATGCTACTCTGTGATATCCTATATCTAATATGAGCATATTCGTTAAGAAAATATTGCCAAATAAAAGCTGAATGGTCAAGTTCAAATCTTGGATTGACTTTCCATGCTTCTTTACTACAAGGTTCTCACATTTTTCCTCATTTAAGTTACTCAATTTTTGTGCTTTCCCTTTTTGTAGGAATGATGCATAGGATTCATAGTAGTGAACTTTTTCCTGCTTTTTCTCAAGTGTATTCTGGGAAAATACTCCAGTATGATAAAATATTGAATTTAATTTTTGTCTTATATTTCCATTTATTCTTTCTTTATTGTTCTTGGACCATTGCAATTTAAGGGCCTAATGTGAATGACCAATACAATTGGTGTTCTTGCTGATCAATCATGTGCTTGGGTCTTGCATGGATTTTAACTGAATGGTTGGATGGCTGGATCAGTTTTATCAGCTAATTACTTAACTGTCTTCTATGCCATTTTACTCATAATTGCACTGCTGTTGCTTGTAATCAGGCCGGTCTTGCTCTAGGGGATCTCAGATCAGTCAAGGATCTCTATGATTTTAAAACTCTGTTCATGCTCTTCCTTATTGGTTCTATCATCATATTCCCTACCCTACTAAAAAGAAAGCGAATATATGAGTAAATGTTTTGTTGGTGAGGCCTCTCTTATCGCACAGCTTCAGAAAGATCTATTTGCTGTGAGCAAATTGCAGGATCTGAGAAATAATAGAGCTGTATCCTGCTACAATGTACCAGAGGCAGATCACCTTTCCCTACAATACTCACAGGTTGATTATTCTCCCATGTGACGGCACAGTTGAAATACTAAAATGTTATTTACTATATATCTGAATACGTAACTTATGGTATAGTGTTAACTTAATGATCTCCCAGGAAAGATTATATAGATAGTTGGGAGGCAGATATGCTCTAGGAAGATGTCTTAATACTTGACAGAATTTGCATGGCAACATTGTACCGCTGTCAATTATGTAACAGCTATAGTGTTGTAGAACTAGAATAACACTATTAGTACTCTCAGTTTTCTTTTGGATTCAGGCAGCTCATTGAGTTGAATGTGAACTGTTGCTGGTAATTGCATGGAAACAACGTTGAAAACATGAAGTAATGAATTGGAACAATTTGTGCAAACTTAAGTAATTCAAGTTGTTGTCGAAGCTACGACGTGAATTGTAATAGACACATATTCCTCATCCTGCCCTTGCACATGTTTTTCTGTTATATCTATCACTTGTCTTAGCTTGTCATGTTATAATATAAATGATTAATGGCAGTTCAAAAAAAAAAAATCAGAATAATCAATGAACAGTATGGCCATCCTCCAAAGCAAGCACATACGCATGCAGGCTGTATATGACACTGCACTTGGGAGATTAGATCCCATAGAGTTCAATTCCTCACGAAACTTCTTCAATTTCTTTGTTTCATGCCTCATTTCATAAGGAATCTCAAAGTGGCTCTATTTCATTATATTCCATTCATATCCATCAATATAATTTTAATGTCTGATCAACTAGGATAGAAATAAAGCATTGGTGGAACTCTTATTTGGTGTCAAGGTAACGGCTATTGAAAGGGTAGAAGAATGAGACCTATTATGGGACATACAATGCGTATGATCATTACTCTTCAATACACAGCTTACAAGCAATTCATTTGCAACTAATTTTCACCATACTATAAACACTAATTTGTAAATGTAACTACATACAACACAAAAAGATTAGGGACTTAAAAAGCATGTCGGCTGCAATCTTTTAAGCCCGCTCCAAAGTCTTTAAATCCAATGAATCAAGGGTAACTGCAGGATATTGTTCATAGCCTGTGATGCCTGTTATCCTTATTCGTGTATTTGGCTGCATAATGAAGTTATAAATATGTCAAAACATAACAATAGTATGAGGTAATATTGTACCTGTGGAAACACTGAACTGTGCACGGACAACAATAAAGATTTGTGCAAACTTACAAATGAAAAAATTTTCCACTTTAAAGAGACATGTTTAAGAAATGCATTTATTATAATTGCACATGAACATGGTTTAGTGTGTGGTGTCACTAACACACTAGAAAAGGTTCTCTAAGGGAAAAATCCATAACAATAACAGTAATGATACCTGTCGATGACCAATATTTCTCCGATAGTTTTTCTTCTTCTTATACTTGAAGACAATAACTTTTTTATTTAGTCCCTGCAACAAGAATCCATGATATTATAAAATTGAAGTGAAAGAAATTGGAAAGAAAGAATGCACAATAGGAGGTTGCAAAAACTACCTGCTCTTCAACTACAGCATGAACAACAGCATTAGTCACCACTGGTTTTCCAATATAGGTGCTTGTTTTAGTTCCCACAAGTAGCACCTTGTTCAAAGCAATCTGCACAGAAGTAGCAGATTGGACAATTTAACCAAGGAAAGTGCAAGGTGAAATACAAATTGACATCCTAAAGACCTCATAGATGACGATTTCTGATTAGGAAAGAACACGATCACCAGATTTAAAGTGGCATTGAGGCAACTGCAGCATTAAATCTCAAAATTTTGAGGAAGAAAAGCAAAAAAGCAGTACACTAATACAGAGGATCTAATGATTTATCTTTACTTATAATCTAACAGCAGGACTAGCTCATCGTATTATGCACCTAGACGATCTAAAAGTAATTCTTATGTTTATGATACTGTGGCATTTGCATATTTATTCTTCAACATATATTGATTTGAGAAAAATATAGACCTTAATTGGGGGCAGAAATCTACTAATGCCCTGCATCTGCTCCTCCCATAATTACCCAGACAGGATACTAGTCTTGCCACTCCTGCTTGTGGGTAAGGAGTGGTGCTAGCGAAACATATCTATCTGTAAGAGATGCTACCCATGCTCCTACTCCGTTCATGCCTTACTTTAACTTTAAACTATGAATCAAAAACATAGTAATCAACATGCTGAGAGGCTTTACAATAAGCATTCATGAAAGAGAATTCAAGTAAGCATGCAGCTGTACATTATGTCTCTAAAATTGAAATCACTACGAAAAAGTTCAAGGACCATTAAAAGAGAAATAATCAGGGTGAGTTGAAGGTCCTTAATCAATGCTCACTGAGTCCCCCACTCAAAGCAAGCAAAAATTTCAAGCGACTAAAAAGCTAAAATAACATAAATAAGTTAAGGATTATCAAGTATTTATGACTATCTGCTAATACCACTTTGACTAATCTGAACTCAGCCGGTTGATGCACATGTTCCATATCTCAATAACCTCCAAGTTAATATAAGAGAACCCTAACAGAACATCTACCTATCAATAAATTAAGAGTCAGGAATCTTTATCCATGTGCTTGTGTATATTTTTATTTTCATGCACTATGCATATATATTTGAATTTTCCGTGTTGAGATAGAACTTGGCATGGTCTGGTTGTACAGAACCTTCTCAATACTTTTGCATCTGCCCTTTTCTTTTTTTCATAAATAACAAAGGAAATTTAAAATAAATGCACTTCATGTTCTTGATAATCTGAAAACATTCCTGCTCCACTCAAGGTTCTTTTGATCATACTTTCTTCAATGCCTTGTACCCAGTAAAAATGGATAAAGTTCATTTTCTTGATTGTCTGAAAAAGATTCCTCTTCTATTATACCTATTCCAGGTTATCATCGATAACAATTTGTAGATGCACAAAAATTACTGGTAATTGGCACATTTTTTTAAATAACAGCAAATGCTAAGGATTCTAGATTTGTTAACTTCTTGCATGATTGAGTATGATATATTATCTGAAGCTACAGCACAAAAAAAAAGAAAAGCCTAGGGAATAGCAACATTGATAAATGAGCTAGAATTGAATAATGCAATTCTTCAAAAGTTGTCAACTCTGGAATCTAGAGACAACCTGTCTTGTTTACTTTTTAAAGCACCTAAATAATGCAAGCATTCTATGGATCCCAACTCCAAACCAAGCAATGTATCTCAAAACCAGAGGCCACTCCAAGTGTTGTTGCACTAATACTAGGACCAACTAGCAATGCTTAAATGATATTTTATGGACTACCGCAACCTCTCCTTAAGTAATTCTTAAGAGCCTATGTATCTTTATTTTACTCTTTCCATCTTCATTCCCTTTTATTTCCTTCTCAGTAGCTTGAAGCATTCAAGTATACAACCCAGACAGGGCTATTAAGCATCAAGGAGAACAGTTCAACTTATTGAATTTAAGAATTAAGAAAGACTTTTAAAGAAACAAGAATCTAAAAAAAATTGTTGACCATGCTACCACTTCAAAAAAAAAAATCAAAGATCGCCAAAGGAAACAATTCTAACGCATAATCAAACAGTAAAAGATATTGGTGAAATTGCAACAGGCTAGTAAAATATGTAGAAATCAAAATGAAAAAAAGGAACATTAGAAACCTACCTTATCATTCACATTTGCACCTTTTAACCTCTGAACATAAATATATCGCCCTGGTATTACAATATACTGGCGGCCCCCAACCTGAACAATATCAAAACACAAAACTTTAAATAATAAATCAGGCTTCACATTGTGGAACAAAACAAAAAAAGTCTAGGGATAACCGCAGATTTAACTCTCAGAACACTAAAAGGAGGAACAAAATTTCACACACATATCACTCAAAGAGCACAAATGCACAATGCAACTCTACCAATGTATTAATAAACATCATCAGAATTTTCTACATTGGACTAAGACCACAAATTAGAAATACCGCAATAAAGTTCGAGAACAAACATGTAGCCAGCCAACTAAATTGCCAAAAATTAAACTTCTATCTTCAATAAAAAAAAAAAATGGCCAGAAAAAGATAGAAAATTTCGCAACTTACTTCAAAACCCATCAACCTTACTGCAAAATCAAGCTTCAAAAAGAAATTCAAAATTTTAAAACGGCTAGAATTCATTACTCACCATAACAACAGCAAATATCTGCTCACGCTTGGGTTCCTCCTTGGCAACCTCGACAAGAGGAGCAGGTTCAGGTTCAGGTTCAGATTCAGGCTGTGAAGCAGGTGCATCAGCCTCAACTTCAAGGACTGGAGCATCGGATTCAGATGATTTTAAAACGGGTAAAAAAGAAGGTCTTGTGCTAACCTTGTTGAGTTTGGAGAAAGACCCAATTTTGGGACTAGAGAACAATTGGGTTTTAGAAATAAAAAGTGGGTTTTTATGGTGATGAGAGATTCTGCATTGAGCAGAAAATGAAGAGCAGAGAGAGAGTGCTGTTGCAGAAGTAGCTGCCATTTTTGTTTAGAGACTGAGCTAAAGCGCCCTCTGCTATTTCACTTCATTTAGAAGTGAAGAAGCTTTGGGCTATTATGGGCTTATCCTATCCATTTCTATTTCAATTACCACTCTACCCCTCCATTTGAACTATGTTAATTGTTATATGCAATTTAAAAAAACAACAAATTATATTTTCATCCCCAATATTTAATTTAATTAACACTTACCTCCCTCTTATTTAAAAGTCAAATTTTTACCATCTTAACTTTTCTTACATTAATATTTAAGAACTTGTATTTAGGTTAGATAATTTTTCAGTTAAATATTATATAAAAAGACTAAAATATCATTTTAAATAGTAAAAAACTATAATGAACTACAAAATACTAATAATATGGTTCATTTTTTTACGAACTATATTAGTAAGTGAGGAATGTATTATTAACTATATTAGTAAGTGAGGAATGTATTACGAACCATATTAGTAAGTGAGGAATATATGTATTTAATGTTACTAAATATAAAGGACTAAAATATTATTAGTACTTTCCAATTAATTATAATTTTTTATTGGTTGAAAGAGCATTTTATCCTTTTTATATAACACTTAATAGAAAAAATAGTTTAACTGTACCAAAAGTCTTTAAATGTCAACATAATAAAAATTAACGGAGGCAAAAATTCAATTTTGAAATAAGAGGGAGCTATGTATAAATTAGATCAAATTTTAAGGATAAAATTTTTCTCTTAAAAAATTAAACATTAAATATTTTTAAAAAAAATTATGTTTTATTTGTTTGAAATCTTAATTATATTTATTGCATTTTCTAAAGGCAGAGTTACATTTTTACCTCTAACATTTATGCCGAGGAACGCATATGCTCTTAAATAAATTCTTAGTTCATCTAAACACAAAAATTTGAAAAACAAAGTTTTTAGGCCCTTCATTTCACAGTAACAAATGATATCCATTTGAATTTTATATTAAATTATAATTTTTAATATTAAAATATCAATAAGAACCCCAAAACTTTTTTTCCTTTCATCCTTACCATCTCTTTCCCTTATACATATATTACCATCACAAACTCTAAATTTACCTTGCTCTACCTCCATACATCCTACTTCATCCAAGTTTATATCAAGAATCAAATTTCACCAAGTATCAAACTTTCCATTTTCTACTATACTTGATGATTCTACTACCTAGATTTTTAATCATTATTAAGTATATCACCAATCAACAACACCTCAACAAAATTTACTTTTATAGAACCTAAAAGTCTCAAAGACTACAATTCTAATAGAAAGCTCACTTCTTTCGTTTAAATAATGTTTATATCAAATCAATTCTCAAAGAATTTCAGAATTTGATGTTTACTTCAAATCTTTGATTTAATTTTTTTAGTCCTCTAATTAATTAGTCATTCCTCAAAAAGAGATTGTTGTGGGAATAGATTCCATGATTAGCTCTAGGGGTGTGCATCGGTTGATTCGGTTCAGTTCGATTAAAAAACTTAAAGAATAGACCAAAACTAACCCTAATAGAATTATGACCGAACCAAACTGATTATAATGAGAAATCAAAATAAATCAAACCAAACTTTTTCGGTTCGGTTAAATCAATTTTGGGTTTGGGCTATTTTAATTTGGGGCCTAAATGATGGGCCAAGATGAATTAAGCTTAATGGACTATTTATTCAATAAAATGAATTAAACTTAATGGGCTATCCATTCAATAAAATGAATTAAACTTAATGGGCTATTTTAAACTTGCTCATCCCTACATTATAATGAAAATTACTAACAAAATACAAACATGGACAAATTCACAAATCACAACCATTTCACAAATTAATTTAAAAAAAAATACTACTTTAGAAATTCACAACCCAAGATCTGTGCAAAGCTAAAAATCTTTTCAACATGTTTGCACAGATATCTTTCCAACATTTCACACATCATTATAACTAAAAAAAAAAAAAATACCAGCATCACAAATTTATATAGAGCTACATCACAAATAAAACTTGTTCATCTAGCTTTATCACAAATACAACACTGAATTTTAATAAACCCCAGATCTGTTACATAATTCAATAATTTCCGTAATTTGAACACACAATAATATTATGAAAACTTGATAATTCTGCATAAAAAAGAAAAAAATGACATTAGTGAACAAGTTGGAAGTGTATTCCAACCTAGAAAACAACACAAAATTTTTAAAAAAAAAGTAGAAACAACAAGTAAAAACAACATAAAAAATGGTAGTAGAAATAACACCAGCATAAACAACATTAGCAGATCAGCAACACCGGAAGACACTAGCAAATCAACAAA
>CATIWM010450147.1:0-10511 GCA_949671775.1 Mallotus repandus
ACCTACATGAGTGCAACAGAGTTGAAAAATGCTCAAATTGTCAAGCAATTTCCTTTGGGTTTGGAAGGTGCTCCAATTCGTTGGTATTACACCTTGGAGTCATCTAGGCAGAGTGACTGGAAAGAACTTTGTGCTGCATTCATCAAGAAGTATGGTCTGAATGCTCTAATGGAGGTCTCACTAAGAGATCTGCAAAACACAAAGCAGAAGTTCAACGAGTCCTTTGCTGAGTATCTAATAAAATGGAGAGGAAAGTTATCTCAGATGAAGCACAGGCCAGCATAATCGGATCAGTTGACAATAGTGATAAAGGGTTGTGTTTCGATGCTTTTTAGAAAATTGAGAGACTTAGGGATTAAAAATTTTAAAGAACTACACAAGTTTGGGGTACAAAAAGAGTCAGATTTGGCGCAAGACAAGAAAACTTTCACCTGGAGACCCTCTAGTAGAGAAAGGACTGGATCCAACAATGGGATAGGTTCAAGTAGTAATATATAAGTTAATGATGTTTAGCAACCTAGAAGATTTTCCAACCTGGGAAGGCCCCTTTCTAAAGTCTTAGAAAAACTAATCAAGAATAACCTGTTACGACCACTACCACAAAGACCATTATTCCCCAATGCTGACCCTAAACTAAATTACAAATACCACTAGAACATTGGACACGATACTGACGACTGCACTCGTTTAAAACATGAGATCTAAGATCTGATTGACTCAGGCAAAATCACTGATCTCAAAAATAAAAAACCAATCAACAGAAACAACATTTTACCCAATTACAGAAACATGCCACCACAAAATCAATCTATACTTATGATAAACACTGGTTTAACTGAGGAGCAAGTCTTGAACTCCTTTGTTGATACCACACCTACACTACCAAAACTTGAACCAAAATGCCCGAGTCTGAGACAATAGCCTGTTGAGGTCAAAGTGAATTTCCTAGACATATGGAGCTCTGATGATGATGAAGAGGGAGCTCTTGACTTATGGAAGAATGAGGGAAGAAAACAAATTCCACCGGCTAAAAAACTTGAGGAAAAGGAGGGAGAAATGAAATCTGCTGAGTCTGAAGAAAAGTAAATAGACTTAAAAGAAGAATCAAAGTGGAAGAAGAACTAGAAAGGCAAAGAAAGAGAAAGCTGATGAAGCCAAAAGAGACGAAACAACTCTTGCTAGTGTTTAGGAGTTGCTCATGAACTCTAAGGCCTATAGGGAGGTACTAGTTTTGGCTTTAAATGGTAAAAGGATTCCATCAAACCATACTCCTGAACAGATGGTTTGTTCACTAACAGAAAGCCTCCTGGAGTGGTAATGTTTACTGATGAGGATTTGCTTCTTGAGGGGAGGGATCACCACAAGGCCTTGTTTATTAAGGCGGAAGTCAAAGGAAAATTAACTTGCTGCATAATGGTGGATAACAGATCTGCCATTAATGTGTGTCTCTTAAAGATTCTGTCAAGGCTGGAATTAAGTGAAGCTGATCTCAAGCCATTCGAGGTGGTTATTAAGGCCTATGATGATACTAAGAGGCTTGAAGTAGGAACCTTTAAAGCTCTTATTGAGATAGGACCTATTGAAGCTTGTGTCAATTTGCATGTGCCTGACATCCCTGTCATGTTTGCCATTCTCTCAGGGAGGCCATGGTTTCATCCTCTGGGAGGAGTCGTTTTGATTGTTCACCAAAAAATCAAGTTTCCACTTGAAAGGAAGGTTGTAACCATTTCAGCAGAGACTGAAGCCGCCATTGCTACTCTCAAACTGGCTTCCAATGAGATCCCAGTCAGTCCGAGTTTTGAGGTCTGTATGATCTATGAAGATGAGTGAAACCCGAAGATAGTCAGTATAACGAAAAGTATGAGCTTTATGCTCGAACTGGGACTAGGGAAGAATCAGCAGGGTCCGTCGAGTTTTGTTGACCCAAAGGTCCCTATTTTGAAGCATGGGTTAGGCTATTAAGAGACTATAAAGTCCAAGGCTAAGGTTGAAAAGAAGAAGGGATTATGAGAGACTTTTGAGGGAGAAAGTGCCAGTTATCCATACCAATAAGCTCCTAAGCCATTAATGATTACTGAGAAACTGGTCCCCGGTTTCAAAATTTTTGCTGAACAGGTGAACAGGACTAGTACAGTTGCTATAGAGGAACCAGTGGTGGAAGAATTGGTGTTGTCTCCAGAATCCGAGGAGGATGTCCCTGCAACGGAATTAAAGGATGTGGCCGACCAGGAAAAGGAACGTGACTTTGAAACCTATGTGTTGGATTCCATCATGCATGTTTTCTTGATATTGACATTTCTCTTTATAACCTATTTGAACTTGATAATGTTTTCTTTTCTAAAATTAATACAATAGAATCTGACTTTGCTTATTTGTGTGATGTTCTTCCTAATGGTTATATCGTGTGCGATGATCATTTTATGCATATGCTCGACATTAATTCAGTGCAAATTGAATCATTTAATTTGGGCACATGCGATAATCCTAAAACTATATTTCTTACTTCTAACTTAACTCCTGAGGAGAGAGAAAAAATGAAAGAAACATTAAAAAGAAGACAGAAAGTATTCGCTTGGGGTTATGAGGATATGCCCAGGATTGACAAAGAGATCACAGAGCACATAATTCTCACGTATTTTCATGTCACACTGGTAAAACAAAAGAAAAGAAGACTAAGGCCGGAATGGGCTTTCCTGATTAAGGAAGAGGTGGAAAAGCAGTTAAAAGTGAAATTTTTGGAGGTGGTCAACGATACCCAGTGGTTGGCTAACATTGTCCCGATTCCAAAGAAAGACAGGAGGTCAAAATGTGTGTAGACTATAGGGATCTGAATAAAGCCTACCCAAAGGATGATTTTCCCTTACTGCATATTGACACCTTGGTATATAGCACGGCTTCCAGCACCATGTATTCTTTCATGGATGGTTTTTCAGAATACAACCAGATCATGATGGTGGTAATAGATAAGCTAAAGACTTCGTTCACTACTGAATGGGGTGTCTATTGCTATTTGGTCATGCCATTTGGGTTGAAGAGCGTAGGAGCTACCTATCAGAGGATGGTCACCACTCTACTTCATGACATCGTCCATAAGGAAATTGAAGTATATGTGGACAACATGATGGTGAAATCTCTAACTCAGGAAGGGCACTTCGTGGCTCTCGATAAGTTTCTGGCCAGAGCGAAAAAATACAACCTCAGGCTTAACTCGAAGAAGTGTATTTTTAGGGTGACCTTTGGGAAATTATTAGGGCATATTGTCAGTCAGAAAGGGATTGAAATGGATCTAGACAAGGTTAGAGTGATCCGAGAAATGCCTGCACCAAGAATCCAGAAAGAGGTTCAAGGGTTCATCGGGCGACTGCAGTACATCAGTAGATTTATAGCCAATCTTACCACTATCTGCAAACCCATCTTTAAGATCTTAAAGAAAAACCAGCCAATTGTCTGGGATGACAAGTGTCAGCAGGGTTTTGAAACTATCAAGAATTATTTGGTAAATCCTTCAATTTTGCAGCCATCGAGATCAGGTAAGATGTTGAATCTCTACCTCGCCATCGAAAGAGAGGTAATAGGTGCGATGTTAGCTCAAGAAAGTGACGAAAAGGTCGAGCATACAGTCTATTACCTAAGCAAGAAGCTTCTACCATACGAGTCCAATTACAGTCTCATAGAGAAAACATGTCTAGTAGTGATTTGGGCGACTAAGAAGTTTCAACATTACTTCCAATCCTACAGGGTTCAAGTAGTTTCAAATTATAATCCACTCAGATACCTCCAGCAAACTCCATCTCTCACAGGAAAATTGGCTAGATGGTTGGTTTTGCTCATAGAATTTGACGTAGATTATGTGGTAAAGAAAGTAGTGAAGGGAAGGGCGGTGGTAGATTTCTTGGCTCAGAATCCAGTAGATGATGGGCAGGAATGGGAGTTAGAGTTTCCAGATGAACACCTGGGAGAAATCGAAATCCAGACATGGAAAATTTACTTTGATAAGGCCTTCAATAGTAAGGGAGCAGGTATAGGTGTAATTCTAATCTCACTAGAAGGAGAAATGATCCCAAAAGATTAGAATTTGATGTCACCAACAATCAAGCAGAGTATGAGGCCTGCATTTATAGTTTGGAAGCTCTCTGGAACATGGGGGCAAATGAGATTATGGTATATGGAGACTTGATGTTAGTGGTAAAGCAGATCTCCAAACAATGAAAAGTCAAAGAAGATAAACTAAAATTATATTGGGGCTATGCGATTACTGTCTTGCTATCCTTCACTCAACGCAAGTTGGTACATTTGCCACGAGAAAAAAATCTGATGGCAGATGCCTTAGCCACCTTGGCTTCAATATGGGAAGGAGAGAAATAAACAACAGTTAAGCCTCTCATTCTAGTAAAATCCCGAACTCCCTGTCATGAAAAGATCAGGATAATGCCAATTAACCCCATAGAGAAACTTTAGTTTCTGGATTTATAGCAGTATCTAGAAACAGGGTGATTCCCTGATGATACTGACAGAAAAAAAAGGATGTCCATGAGAATGCTATCCTGACAGTTCATCAGCCATAACAGGATGTTATACAAGAAGATGCCGATAGGAGTACACCTCATATGTGTTGATAAGACTGGGGCTCAGAATATTATAGAAGTGGTTCACGAAGGCGTATATGGACCGCACATGAACGAGATAATCTTAGCTAAGAAGATAACTCGTCAAGGTTATTTCTGGCTAACCATGGAAGCAAATTATGTGAAATATGTAAAGAAATGCCATAATTGTCAAGTATATGGTGATGTAAGCCATTTCCTTTTTATGGAACTTTAGGGGTTGACTTCTCCATGGTCGTTCATAGCTTAGGGAATTGATATCATTGAGGAAGTGAGGCCAAAAGCGTCCAACGGGCATCGGTACAGTGTGGTAGCAATCGATTACTTTTCTAAGTAGGTCAAAGCATAACCTTTCACCATGGTTGGGTCAAAACAGATGGCAAGATTTATAGTGAATAATATAGTTTGCCAATATGGGTTATCACATCACATTGTCTCTGACAATGGTGTTCAATTTAGAGCTGAGATAACTACTTTATTAGAGGAATACAAAATTGAACATCATAAGTCTTTTCCATATTGACTGTAAGCTAATGGGGCCATAGAAGCCGCGAACAAGAATGTGAAGAGGATCTTGGCCAAGACACTAGAGAATTATAAAGATTACGCCTATTACTGCAATTCGCACTATGGGGATATAGAGCCACTGCTAGAACTTTGGTCGGAGCTACTCTGTATTCTCCGATATATGGATGTGAAGCGGTATTGCCAGTGGAGATGGAAATCCAGTTACTAAGGGTTCTTTTAGAGTCTAAAATCCCTGAGAATCAATGGGTAAAGAGTCAGTTCGCACAACTGACATTGTTGGATGAGAAAAGAATGAAGGTTGTGTATCACTCGCACCTATACCAGAAAAGAATTGCTTGGGCTTACAACAAGAACGTTAATCTAGGGAAGGTTAAAGAGGGTGACTTGGTCTTAAAGCTGACTAGGCCGATTATGACAAATCCACGGGGAAAGTTTAAGCCAAATTGGGAAGGTGTGTATTTGATCAAGAAATTATTCTCTAAGGCCGTTGCCATCATATCTGACTTAGAAGGGAATGAATTTAAAGAGCCTATTAACTTAGATAAGTTGAAGAAATATTTTCTATAATGTTTGGCTAGGGAGAAAACCTTAAAAGAGGCTGTCTAGGCAAAAGTTAGAGATGTGAAAAATGAAAAAATTAAAAAGTCCTACTGGATTGAAAACCTTGAAAGAGGTAGTTCAGGAAAAAATTAAGGACCTAAAAAAGGAGAGAGAGGAAAAAGAGTTGGTTGGAAAATTTGCTAGGGCAAAACAATTAACAACAGGAGATATGTAAGAAGCAAAAATGTATAGGCACTTTATGATCATATTAAATGGAATGGATTGTCTTCATTATTATTGAACATTAAATTAAATGCTTATTACACATTGCTAATTAAAAAAGAAATTCCATTCAACACATTGCTTAACTAAAAAGAAAATTTTATTCAACAAAAAAGCGATAAAGATTAAATTACATAAGTTAATTATGTCTTCTTCTCTTTTGAACCCCCTAGACACTCGATGCCTGTAACACCCTCGTCCTTTTATTCATAACAAATTCATCCATTTTCATTTGTTGCAATTGAACCCATACTTTATACTGGTCATTAGTGGACTGATCTCTATTGTAGTCAATATACCTCTGAATGGTCCTTTGAGGCCAGCTGGTAGCCAAGTTATCTAAAAAATTCTGGGTGAGAGGCCTTGGCTCAAACTGATGCACCAGCTCAGGAATTGATTGTTTCTATCCATACTGTCTACAAAGACGAGCCGGATTATAGAAAGGAGCAAAGTGAAGGCTAGCTACAGGTACACAATAGGTGTAAGACCGGATGGTCACATGCTGCAACCTCCACCATGGGCACATTCACTGGATCAGAATATTAGAAAAAGTGGATAACCAACTTTGAACATCTATTAGAATGGGATGAAGTCTTCGAGTGCGACAATGCTTTGCTTTGTAATGTGTGATATCTCTGGGAGGTTCAAGTAATCTCCATTTTTCTTAAAACCATACCTGTACAAATTTTAAATACAAAAAGTAAAGAATTACAGAAGAAAGGAGCAGTAAATAGAGAATGAAAAGAAAACAAACCTCTAGTAACAGAGGGCTCCCAGTGAAGCACCTAGTCTCAGCAAAATTATCCAGCCCGATGATTGTTTCAGCTAGTATGAGAGGAAAAGAATTCAGGCCTACTTCCACCTACTCTAAGATATGCAGAATCTTGGAATCGCCATTACCAGAAGCGAAAATAAATAGAAGCTGAGCATACATGTAAAAGGCCAACATCCGAGGCCAATATACTTCTCTATTATCTATTGCCACTATTACTTCTAGAAGAGAGTCTATTAGGATCTCAGTGTGAAAGATGTGTTGAAATGAAGACTGAGGTGAAAAGTTGAACATTCGGGCCATTTGATACTGTATAGAGTGCAAATCCGGAGTTTCGATCGAAGAAATTATAATCTGACAAGCGAAATCTATCTGAGAACCGAGGAGAGCCTCAAACTCCTCTAGCAAGGGGCATAGCTCCACAGTGTTGAATCGGAAGATATGTTTCTGGGGATCCCAAAATTGAGCAAAAACATTAAGAAATGAGAAATTGATCTTCCTAGCACGTAAAGATCGGAAGATAGATAGATGAAATGGCTCCAATTTAGACCATGATTCACCATCCAAGCTTTTCAGAATTATCTGCAGCTATTTCAAGCTTCTCTCGATCATTTTGGGAGGGTTAGAGTGTGTTTTAAAGAAAGAAAGGAGAGAAAATGGTGGAGCTAGAATTTGGAATTTTTAGAAGAAACTAGAGATTTTAAAGCTTCTGCAAAACCATTAAAGAGGCGATCGCCTCCTTGAGGAGGCAATGCCTCATTGCAAAGAGGCGATTGCCTCTTGAGCAGATATTGAAGAGGCAACGCCCCTTGCCAAGAGATGATCACCTCTCCACCAGAGAACAAGGGGGAATGTTTATGGAAAATTGCATAGTTTCAATTGCAAATGTAGGATTTCAGTTGTATAACAATTCAAGTAATTAAGAAACATCAAATCTTTTCTGAATTGAGATTTAGTTAATTAATTTTGAAATATTCTATCTGAGCAAAATGAAACAGAAAAGAAAAAAGAATTTCTAAACTTCAGAATTGATAGATGTATTGTTCTCGATAACTAAAAAGGGGCTCCTAGCCTAATGGGCATCTGAATCTGTGCCCTCAGAATCCTTGCCTTCGGTGGCATCACCTCCCTCCTCAGCGTCCTCATCCTCATTCTCGTCAATCTGGAGCACCTCGATTTGACAGCGGTAATCCTTGCCTGACTCGCCTCATCCCTATCCTGTTTAAGCAAACACGAGGTGAGTAAATCATGCAAGCATGCATACATTTAGGAGTAGGAGGAATATTTACCCTTTATTGTTGCATAATGCCCAGTATGTAATATCTCTAGGCCTTAATCAATCGGTACATGTACTGGCCTTGCTTTAAAGGAATCTGCATATTTGATAAGCTAATCAGTACTAACAAAAGTATTGAGAATGATTAAGAAAATAAGACTAAAGAAGAAATTTACATGAGTGGCAACAGTCAGGATGCAAGCAAGAGTCAGATCCCCATCCAGAGTCAGGAACTGGCATGATAACTCGTATGGAGGGACCCAACATCGAACTAAAGAATCCAGAGTGTGCATGAGATTGTCAGCTACTATGTCAAAGACAGATACAGTGGGAGGTCTAGGTTGCTCTACTGCAGTCGAGGTGCCCTCTCTGCCCTGATCTGGGCGAGGTCTCTTCAGTGGTCTCTCCCGAGTCACTGCTCCAGTGCATAATGCAGGTCCAGTAACTGCAACCTAAAATCAAAGAATCACATTAGAACATGACGATTTGAGAAATGCAATCAAAGAATCAAATACATATCAGAGAGGTAGAGCTGACATTTAGAGGGACTAGCTGCAAGAGGTGGGTCTAGACAAAATCTAGATACTGGCTCTTCACCTGCACGGTATGATCAGTAGCTAGCTCTCCAGCAACAGCCCGATCAAGCTCCTCACCTTCCAGCTTGTGCATCCAGAAAAGGTGCCTAGGAGGAGACTTAGGAACGTAACATGCTCGAGGCCTGCCATTCCAATTGTACACTTCTTGCTGAGATACCACACTCAACAACTGGGGCCCCAAAGTAGGACTCTTCACAGGGATAGCGGCCTAGAGCGGACCATCTCGAGATTCCACCGGTTCTTTGGTCCCCATAGATCACTCCGTATCTGCAAAAAAGTAACAGGTAAGTGAATAGAATTAAAGGAATACTAAAAAAAGAAGAATTTTTATTTTTTTAGGTACCGCTTTAGGAGTCAAGGAGTTCAAGCACTCCTAATGAACATGCACTTGAGCTAGGTGCCTCTTAAGTACACGGCTAGCACCCCACCTCCCTATGGCTGGGAGATGATCTGCTACACGGGATATCTCGACAATCAGCTCCAACTCCAATCCCCAAACCTGTAAAGGAAAGTTATTAGTGAATGATGACAAGATTTGCAAAAATAAATCAGAAAGGGAAAGGAAATACCATAGTAGTATGCCAAAAACCATAGAATCTCCTCACTCTATGCACTACCTCGCCCATGCTCCTATAGAGGTATACTAGAGCATAGCTGCCCAGTCATAGGTGGCCACTAAATATAGGTCCCAAAGTGGCATAAAGAATATCATTTCCAAGGAACTAGCCGTGTCAACAAAAAGTGTAGTGTGAAGGAGGTAAATGAAGAATGCCCACACCACTTGGTCGATCTCCCGAGAACTGGTCATCGCTGCAGCTCTCTCTCGAGTGTAGAAGCTTTGGATCGAATCTAGCTTAATCATGTAAGTCCCCTTCATGTTGGGAATCACACTAAGGAGATGCTTGATGTAGGCAACTGTCTCCAGACTCATCCAATGCAGGCTCACATCAAAGGGAATGAGGTTCCCAGCACATGTAATCTCGATAATAGCAGCAAAAGAAACCGAATCCAGAGTCAACTCTCCGAACAGGAGATGGAAAGTGTGAGTCGTGTCTAGCCACCTATCTATCAGGGCGTAAAGAGGCTGATAGTCCATTTTTCCCTGCTCCTCAGGCAGAAAAAGAATAAAATCCTCGAATCTAGTGTCCTGGATCCTGTCCCGTTGGTCGTCCGTGAGCTCATTGTAGAAGACTCGAGCTCCATGAAAGTTCCCAGCACCCTTGAATGTGTGCGCGTCATGCTGCAAGAAAGAACCAGGGAGTAGAATCAGTATTATGTTGTTTAAATATTCCTAGGTGCTAATGATAAGTCAAAAATTGAAAAATGAAAATAGAAGAAACCTCTTCTGGTGAAGAGGTGATGCCTCTTTGCCAAGAGACGACGCCTCCTCTTTGCCAAGGGATAACGCCTCTTGGCCAAGAGGTGACACGTCCTTTTGATAAAGGATGCGATTGCTTCTTCACCAAGAGACATCATCTTCTTGAGGAGGCAATCGCCTCCTTGAAGAGGCAACACCTCTTGGGTGCGAAGAACTACGCGCTCTTCGCGAATTTTTTGAATTTTTATAAAAATTCACCTAATTTGATCCTATTTTTTATCCTAATTGATAGATAAACAAAAATGTGCTCTAACCCAGTATGATTTGTAGAAAAAATGAGGAGTTTTGAATACTAACCTCTCCCGAAGCTAGAGAACAAATGTGATTCTTCAAATCTACCAAAATAGGGATTGTGTCACCCTTCGTGAATCCATGACTATGCGAAGGAGTGAGAATAGGGGAAACAAGGTCCCAGGGAGGCAGAGGCGGCATCCTCTCATCAGCCATACTTGAGAATGAGAAAATGTCAAAAAAAAGGAAAAGAAAAAGAAAGAAAGAGAAAAGAGAAGGAAGAAGAAAAAGAAAGGAAGAAAAG
>CATIWM010450262.1:0-14800 GCA_949671775.1 Mallotus repandus
ATTTGAACTTTACCTTGATATTTGATTAAAAATATTATTATTATTATAATAATAATAATAATAATAATAATAATGATGATGATGATGATGATGATGATGATAATAATAATAACAACAACAACAACAAAAAGAAAAAACATAAAAATAAAAAAAATAAAGATGAAATTAAGCTTGAAAAAAACCCACCAAAATTTTGAAATTTTTTTGGCTAAACATGGTGAAGGCTATAATTTTCTCATTAACTTATCCTCTAACTTTTGTCAATAATTTTGGAGTTGGGCCTGTTTTTGACAACCCAAAATTTAAAGCTTGGGCCACCCAATTTTAGTCAAGTAGCATGTATGATGACTTCACATGGTAGTGGATAATAGTGTGCTTTGAACTAGTATAAAGATAATACAGAACTCATGCCACTCCAATACAAATCACTGATATTCTTTGCTTCTATGGGATTAGAGGGTTGTCTACTTTGTATAGATTATCTTGAAGGGTTCCATACAAAACCAATGTGAAGATCTACAAATGTTGTAACATTAATTTAGGTACAAAGCTCATTGAATGTGGTTTTAAGCTTAGATTTTAAGGATTCCTAATTAGAAAATTCTAATAAGAACCACACCAATCTTATTCTTATTTCTCTTAGATTTCTTGAGTGCCACACCCGAATGACCGATTATACTTATGAGCTTTGTTTTAGAGCTTGTTGGTGTACTTATATGTTTTCTGGATCCTTATAAATGAAAAATAAGGACCTACTTGCCCAATGATGGGTCTGCTCCAACATCTCAGCTTTAGCTCATCAAGATCCACTAACAAATAAATGTGAAGCTATTTTGTGAACCCGAGACCCCTTCAATGATTAAGTAACCTTTATCTAAAGTGAGTAAATAAGATGAAGTTATATGTAGGTGATTATGAGAAGAGGGTATCTCGAGATCATGTTACAATCAAATTTTAATATGAATAAGGAGAGAAAAAAAAATAAAAGAGAAAACTAGAGAAATAGAATGAGCTGTTTTAGGAATGAGAAGGCTAGAAGAGAAGAGAGAGAAAAGTTGGCACCTTTACATCTTTGCCTCCTTATATATGGTCATGGGTAGGTGAGGTGAATCGATTTGATAGGTTGTGGGGTGTAGCAAGTGGGAAGCTGTGTATGTCAGAATAACAATGATTGATTGATTATCATATTTAATGTTTGGTAGATGTCCCTTTGTGACTCCCAGTAGGTTATTCTATTTAGGGTACAACCTTTTATATGCTTGTTCATAGTTTTCCTTATTAGCTCCGATGTAAGGTGACACCTAAGTTGGAGATTTAAAGGTTATTAACGAGTCAAGGGACATTTGACATGGTGAATAGGATAAAATTTTTGAAGTCTCAATTAACTATTTGATTTTGAGGATTTCAGTATTCCATCAGTAGCCCTCCAGCTAATCATAGAAGCATGATTTTCCTAACTAGGTCTGGTTGAACCCAAATGAGTTTTAGAAGTAAAATATGGTGAATGTCAAAATAGAAGCTCTAATTTAGGAAGATCCACCCGGAGAGTAAGTCAACATAATGGGTTGTGATGGCAAGATGGCTGGAAGGAAGAGTATTTTCTCTCTATGTGGTTTTCTTTTCACAAAAAAAGTAGAAGAAGAAGGAGGAGAATAATAGCTCTTCAACACCCTAGAGAAAGAGATATATATATATATAGACATCCCATCTAGGGTTTCTTAAACCACTTACTTACCAAAACAATTTTGGTAAGATTAAACTTCCTTTTCTATTTTAATTCTAATTCTAAAATTAGAATTATTTCCAATTCATTATATATATATATATATATATATATATTTATTTATTCTTTCAGAGAGATTATTATTTAGTTAATTAACCTAAGTCTGCTTTGGGCCTGTTCTAAGTGTACGACCCTATAGGTTCATACAATGTTGGTAGTGGGCCTAAAACTCCCATTTTAGCACACAAGTCATAAGTGGCCTCTAGCAAGACATTATGACTACCTAAGTTGTGTGAAGGTCGATAATCCGACATAACCTAATCCACAACGTGTACTATAGTCCTTTTGTCATGTGATATCTTGATTGAACATAAGGAATGATTTATTTCATCCTTATATAGTTCAATCATATTATTTCTCAATCCTAAGTAGACTGATATTGATAACTCTTTATCTAATATTGATAATTCTTTATCAACTTATTCTAGCATGGCCATGCATTTCTCTTCAATCTAACTTATTAAGGGGCCCATAAATATCTTCTCAAAATAATTAAAGGACAAATTCTCTTATAATCACTCACATTCCTCACATAACTAATTTCATATGATGTAGGGATGTGTCAAAATACAGAACTCATCATATAAGAAACCATGGTGATTTTAGGTCAGTGGACTCAAAATAATACTATTGTGATGAGAATTACTTATGACAATTGTCCATGTAGTATTCTCATGGTCAGTCGATCCAGTGCATCATTTTTCTAAGTATGTACCTATGAGTTTGACTCAATATCTCATATACATGATCAATAAAACATAATAATCAGTCAACCTCATACTAGTCTTTATTGTTATTCCTATAAAAATGATTGATTAGGATTATTTAGATTAGAATTCAAGTATCACCTAAGAGTTTTACTATCAAGTCACATACTTAATGACCTTAGGTAGAATTAACTAATCAAGGATAATATTATAATTAGCCAGTAATAATAATAAAAATGCCTCTTTATTAATAAAATGGAAATATAAAAAAGTTAAAATATGGCCATTACACAATTAGCCTAGGGCATATCACCAATAGTGGCATGAGGCAATTTTCTAGGAGAACATGAGGAGTTAAAGCCCAATTTAACTACCCACTTCCATGATTGGCGTGCCCCTCTCTTTATAGTTCAAAATTTAAATTATACTTACATTTTATCTCTTGTCTTGATAGGTGTCCTCCTTAGTTATCGCCCTTATTCATTATTGAAACTACCTTTGTTCAGTTTTTTCTTCAGTATTAAACAAAGGCTTTTAGGATATTTTCTTCTTTACAAAGAACTTTCCATTTTCCTCAAGAGAAGTAGAAATCTTTGCTCCCCAATAATCCTTATTGTGTGATTATTTCTTTTATAGTTTAGGTATGTTCCTTCTTCCACCTTTTTATGATTTTCCTTTACCCTTGTGATGAGTGAATTTCTTCACATATCTAGCTTCATTTCGAACGCCTCTTTTAAACATTTAGAGAGAGTCTTAGTTGATAGGTCTTACTCCTTGAAGGCCTTCAAAGTGAGATCCCCTCTTAAAATGAAAGGATTATCATCCCTGAGGGGATCTCAGAGATCAATAATGCCTAGATGGATGATAGGGACATGGTGTTCTTTGTCAAGTAAGTAGAATTTGGCCTTGATTTTCCTCCTTCCCCCTTTTTTATTGATATTTCAATATTTTACTTGAAAATTTCATGGTGTTTGAACCTACACGGTATCCTCATTATATCTTCATTTTCTATCTTGTGTGAGAAGTTGGGAATCTGCCCCTCTATAGGCTTGTTTAAGGCCTTCTTCGAACATAAGAGATTAATTAATGAATCTTTCACATTTAGTAGCCACCAAGGCTTAGCTTTGTTTAGAGATCTTCTAAACATAGACAAATCTTGGTGAAAAAAGTTTACGGTGGTTAGGTTGAAAGAGGGTGGTCCTATAGAAGAGTGAGGCTTTGACTTAGTATGGCATATATCTCTTAATGAAATAAGAAAATGACCAAAATTGTCTAGTGAGGAGAAAATAGGTTTTGAGCTGATTGTAAGTGAGGGAAGGATCTATAAGATTGAAGATATCTTGGGTAGTCATTCTCTAGATGAATTAGGTAGGTTATTCTAGTAAGGCTAAAGAGAATCACTTTTGTATGAGTGGTTATTTTTTGGTGCAATTTTGAATGCTAACTTGGTTTATTTTAGTTTGATTTAATTTGTCTTTTTTTACAGTCTTTTTGGAGAACATGAGTCTTTTTAAGTCAGTGAAGTTTACATTGGTTATGGAGTAAGTTGCTTGTATAGCTAGGTTGAAAAGCCAAAAGGAATCAAGTGCGGCAAAAGGGGCAACAACCAAGGGCTCTAAGGTGAGAAAGGTGGAAGAGCCATCTAGAGTTAGGACCAGGGGTCAAGTTGCTACTCTAGAATCGATTGATTCTCAAGTAAACAAACCTATATAGGCAAAGCAAAAGGTTCCTCTTTCATTTGGAAAAGGAAAAAGGAAGAAAGGAAAGGTTATGGAACCATTTGAAATTTTTATGAGCTCTAGTATAGAAAGTGACAGCAAGCCCCTAGCTCATGAAACAATGCCATGTGGTGAATTTCATATGAAAGTTGTAGTGGAGGAATTGATGAAGGGAAACACAATGATCCATAGAGAAAAAGAGTCAGTGGTGAACCTTTCGGAAGGTCTTATGTCTGATGTTCACCTAGACACTCTTATTTAGTAAGTGGCGACAGTCTTAATTAAAGGATTTCTTGGATTAGACTTTTCCATGTAAGACCCTGTTGTTACCAATCTTTTTAGTTTCATCTATATAAGTGCAGAGGAGTATTCGTGCTTCCATAATAGACCTATTGATTCTTTAAAGGCCCAAACTATTAACGTTGCACATCTAGTCATTAATTCTTTTTTACATGTGTTCATTTATCTCATATTCCCCTTTTAATCCCCTTTTTGGGTCTTTATTTCATTCTTCTCATATGATGCAGTTGAGTGGTATTTTGCAGAATACTAAGTTAAAGCAATAAATAAGGAGTCCAATAGAATATTTAAGGAAAACTTATCGATGAAAAGGGAGATGGAGGACCTGAAAGAAAAATTTAGTAAGGCAATATTACAACTAAGCATTCTAAAAAGAATACTAAGAGGTTTGACCTTAAACAAATGTGCTTGTCAAAGAATGAAGCTGAACAAAAAGCCAAGGTGGATCCACTTGAGGGAGAGTTGCTAGAAAAAGAATTAAAGAAAAAAGAGGTTGTACTCAAAGCAATTGGGGACTACAAAGATTCTATGGTTTGCATTTTTAGAGAAAGTTAAAAAATGCTTTCCTAATTAAGACTTCTCTTTCTTTGAGGTCATTGGTGGTGGTTATCAGGATGGAGGTGAAGATGTAATGATGGATGCCAATCTAGCTCGCATTCAGACTATAGTAAAATTCTTTCAGCCCCTTGTCAAAAAGAAAGGTAGAGAGCTTAAGACAAGAGAGGCCTAAGAGGTCTTGGGAGAAGACAATGTTTCTAAAGCCACTGAACTCTAAAGAGATGTAACTATAGAATCTGTGAAGGAGACCAATGAATAAGCTTGAAGATTTCATCTTCAAAAGTAATTGAATAGGTTGTTCTATTTTAGTATTTTGAAACTGCCTTCATTAAGGTTTTGGTCTTTTTATGTACTTTAGACAATGCCTTTTAATTATGCCTTTTGGCCTTGTGGATATTTAAGTTAGCTATGTTATGTTCTTTTATTCTTATTATTTGGATTTCAGCTTGTGCTTGATTTTTCATATACTTAAAATGAGAATAGCTTCATTCATGCATACTTGCATTGTCTTACTAATGAGCAAAGATGATACTCTTGGGTTTCAATAATTATACTTGTTTTCCCTTTATTGTAAGAGCGCCGTTTTTAGAGTTGGAAGAATGAATTGACTTTAGAGCTTTGGCTTGAAGTTCTTGAGTAAGAATAATTAGATAATTGTTTTAGTCTCAAACCCAGAGATCGACTAAGTGAGTGAATGCATTCTAGAATGACCACCTTTCCTCTGGAGCTATCCTTCTAGGGAAGGAATATGTTTTTTGATTTAAAATTATTTTACTCTACTTTGAAGTTATTTTATTCAAGAAGGATTCATGTTAAAACTTGTAGTTTATTGAAAGACTTTAAGATATTCACAATATAAATTCACCATATCATTCTACCATGCATGAAACATATAGATGAAAAAGAAAAGGACATGCGTTGCTCAACATAAGAAGACTGCAAAAGATGAAAATAACCCTACTTTGCCGTTTAGATTAAGATCTTTCATAATAACATTCCTAACATTCCTTTTTTGATACATAAGTATTAGGATACAAATGCATTTTTAGTGTTCTTTACGTAGACAAAACAAATACATTCATCCAGGTTTACCTTTATATAATAGTGATATATTCACAACTAAGTAAGAATAAGGAAGTGAATTAGAATAAAACTAGTAATAATACTTTTCAGGTGCTGAGAGTTCTAAGCATGAGGTAATTAATTCCCTTCAACATCTAACAAGTGATAAGTCCCTGCTTGGACAATTCTGTATGCACCATCCTAAGTAGGGGATAATTTTCCCTATCCCTCTTTTCTACTTGTAGAACTTAGATTCCTCAAGACCAGATCCCCACGGTTAGAGGTTGATGTATAACTTTGCCATTAAAATACTATGC
The DNA here is from genome assembly GCA_949671775.1 of Mallotus repandus. Lineage (NCBI taxonomy): Eukaryota > Viridiplantae > Streptophyta > Magnoliopsida > Malpighiales > Euphorbiaceae > Mallotus > Mallotus repandus. The sequence continues at coordinate 6,446 of CATIWM010450262.1, forward strand.
TGCCTTTCTTAATTAGGTTGTTATCTTTATAGTGGCCTCCTCTCTCATCACCTCAACATGTCTAGATTTATCCTCAGAATTTCCTTATTTTTTCCAACTCGCAGTATTGTACCCTCTAAGTAGGCATTCTAATATCCACTGAGATTACTGCCTTAGTTCCATAAGTTACAGCAAATAGGGATTCTCTTGTGGGCTTCTTGGGAGTCATTTTATATGCCCACAAGATACTTGAAAGTTCCTCTACCCAATTGGCCCTCACTCCCTCTAACTTTTTTTTTAGCCCTTGAAGGATAGTTCAATTAGATACCTCTACCTGGCCATTCATTTATGGATGAGCAACTGAGTTGAAGCAGTGGCCAATCTTCAAACCTTCTGTAAATTCTCCGAATTTAACACAATTAAATTGTTTGTTGTTGTCAGACATAAGGATTTTAGGAATCCAAAATTGACATATGACATTCTTCCAAAGAACGTTGACTGCCTTTTGAGTAGTGATGTGGGATAAAGCTTCGGCCTCCACCCATTTAGTAAAATAATCAACTACCAAAATTATAAATTGTTTTTAACCTAGCGTAGTTAGGAATGGACCCAAGATATAAATGCTCCATTATGTGAAAGGCCACAGGGCCGAAATAGGGGTTTGCTCCTTGGCTCGGATGTGTATTGCATTAGCATATCTCTAATAAGCATCACACCTTTTTACGAAATTAGCCGCATCTTTAATAACCATAGGCTAGAAATAACCCTATTTGATAATTTTGTTTGATAGAGATCTTCCCCCAACATAAGTGACACATATACCCTCTTACATTTCCTGTACACATAATCGACTTCTTTTGGGGTTAAACACCTGAGCAAGGGCATGCCATATCCTCTTTTGCATAGCCTTTCATTTTGTAGTGTGAATCTGGATGCTCTCAATAAGAGTTTCAATGCTTCTTTTTGGTTAATGGAGAGCTCTCCTAATTGTAAATACTTGATCAGCAAGGCCATCTAATAAGATTCTTCATGTGTATGATATGCCTATGAAATTCTAGCGATGCTAGTTGAACTCAAAACATCTGCATAGACATCTATAGGTAGGAACTACACATTTTCTGATGCCATTTTGCTCATCTACTTAGTCTCAACATTATCTTCTTAAGGTATTTATACAACACACACATGGACTCCCTTTTCTTTGTACCTTTCTAAAATTTCTCTGACCAATTGCAAGTACTCCACTATGGTTTTGTCTTTAGCCTCATACACCCCCCCAACTTGATTCACAACGAGCTAGGAATCACTATGAATTTGATACTCCAATAATTTTTGCCAATTTTAGTCCTCCTATGATTTCCTTACATTTAATAGAACTGTTTGACGCTGCAAAGGCAAACTACAGAGCATGTTTAACTATGAACCCTTTTGGGCCTTTCAATATGATTTTAGCCCTGCTTCCCTCAAAATAAGAAGAACCATCAATATACAAATTCCATTCATAACATTTTCTTATTAAAGATTTAGGCAGCAAGTTGAATGCTTTTTTATTTTTTACACAACCCTCTACCTTCTCTATTGCTTCATCGAAACTATATTACATAATGAAATCAGCTAAGGCCTAAGCTTGGATTGTCTTTCTAGGTTTATTCTTGATGCCATAACCCCCAATCCCATAGCCTAAATAGTCATCTTTCTCATGGTAGAGGGCTTGTGTAGGATTTTTTATAGTGGCATGTTGGTTCGGACAATCCTTTGGTGCCCTAACAAGTAAACTCAAAATTTTCTCACTGCCACCAAAATTGCAAAAGCTAGCTGCCCCTTTTAAGACTTGACTCACATAGTAGATGGGTTTCTGTATGTGCTCTTCCTCTATAACAAGTATTGCACTAACTGATTTATCAAAAGTTGCTAGATAGATAAACAAATCCTCCCTTATTATTGGTCTGCTCAAAACTTGAGGAGATTGTAAGTAACTTTACAGCTAACAAAAAGCATGTTCACACTCGTCTATCCATTTAAAAGCAAGTATTTTTCTCATTCTTTTAAAGAATAGTAAACATCTTTCAGCAAACTTAGAGATGAACATGTGCAACGCGATAATTCTCCTAGTCAGGCACTGAACAACTTTTGGGCATGCTAGAGATGGCATATCTAGGATGGGTTGTACCTTTTTTGGACTAGGCTCTATACCCTATTGACTCACCATATAACCTAAGAATTTTCCTACCCTTACGAAAAATGAACACTTATCCAGGTTTAACTTCATGCTATACTGACTCAATACCCCAAAGATCTCCTCCAAGTTTTTTAAATATTGAAAGAAAATTTTACTTTTAACAATCATATCATCCACGTAGGCCTCCAAGTTCCTGCCTAGTTGATCTTTGAAAATCTTATTGACAAGACATTGATAAATAGCCTTCGTATTTTTTAACCTAAAAGCATAGCCTTGTAACAGTAAATCTTTTCTTTATGATAAAAGTTGTCTTCTCCTCATCAGAAGTATCCATAAAAATTTAATGATAGCCAGATAGTGTATCCAAGGAGGTTAGGAATTCATACCTTGTCATAGCATCTACCAACTTATCTATTGAAGGGAGAGGAAAACAATCCTTAGGACAAGCTTTATTCAAATCAATAAAGTCTACACACAATCTCCACTTTCCATTACGTTTCTTCACCAGAACCACATTTGCCAATTGATGGAACATAAAAAAATATGCCTCTAATATAAGCATGAAACGTGGAAAGTATATTTGTCTTATGTGCCACCTCAGCCTACTTTTGAGTTGTTGACTATTCAAACTTTAAAGATCTAGTCAAAATCAAACACCACTAAATGGAATCTCCTACATAGTCTTCCTCAAATACTGCCCAAATTACATTGTATGCTATATAAAGTTCTTGAGCCTACACAAGAAATAGAGGAATCTTATATAGAGAAGACACAATCCAGTCTAGGAACATCTGGATAGGAAAAGCCACTAAAGTGCACCTGTAAAGTTACTGTGCTGCCAGGTACTCTCCACCAATAAAATCTCACCAACTCTCCACCTACCTAGGCTGTATAAATGCCACTTTCTAATGCCACAAGGTAATCTTCTTCTTTTTCCTTCCTTCTTTTCTTTTTCTTCTCTTCTTCTTATTTTAATTCTTCCATTATTTTCTAGAAAATCATTTACAAATATTTTATCTCCATTCAATCATCATCCACTTCATTATTCTTCTTATCCGGGATACCCACTCGGGATATAGTCTAACTTAAGCATCAGAGGGGCTTTCTGCAAGCCTAAGCCCTTTTAGTTCACTTTGCTCATGCTAGCAGGTTTAGAATTCATGGCTGAAGCTAAGAAGATTTTGGAGGACCTTCATTTTGGCGTCGTCGATGGGAAAAAGGGTGATTTTGTTGCTTAAAAGTTATCTTTTTTTCTCTTAAAATTTCTTTCATTATATGTGTTCTTGTTTTACAAGTAAAAAATTACAAGACTTGTATTTTCTCTTAATCTTTGTATTTTCTCCATTAAAAATTAAAGAATGTAATATGGTAATGGTAGGAAATTCGAATATATTTTTGTTGTGTATTGTGTAAGGAATACTTGGTTATTATTATTATTTTTGTTGTTGTTATTTCTTATTTTTAGAAAGGAATTTATAATTTCTATAATGGTGGAATCAAATGCATCCATTAGAAGAAGGCAAAAACCAATGGGACATAAAAAAGTGATAAAGTTTTCTAGAATAGGTTGTAGGCAACCATAAAGAGTGACTGTACCAATTAATTTCTTAGAGGAGCTAATGAAAAAAGTGGATTATTTGGCCGAGACTTTAAATAAAGAAGAGGAAGGAAAAGCTTGAGCTGGAAATTCTTATGTGGAGACACCTCGTGTGAAGCCAAGGAGACCACAAATTCAGGGTGGTGAGGAAATGAGAGAGATAAGCCCTAGAACCTTGATGGACTCACCTACCTAAAGAGAAGATGACAAGTGCCATTTGGAAGCTTCTAAGCAGGAATAACAGTTAAGGTTGCCTTATAGAGAGAAATGAAGGCAAAAGAATGAAGAAACTACAACTCACTTTACAAGCAGAGAAATCAGAACATGGTCTCAATCCTATAAACACGGATACCTTAGAAGCCGTTAAGAAAGATGAATCTCAAAATACTATATGGACATTTCTGAGCAGGATTTCTTGGAGGAGAAAACTGTCTCTTACTCTTCATTATACCTCAGTGGGTTGGAAAGGGAATTTAAAGAATTTTTTGAGTGGAAAAAAAAAAGCTAGCAGAAGTAGATTGTCTAATTATATGGTGGATCACCAATCACCCTCCTTAGAGGCAATTCAAAAGGAGCCTATCCCTAGTAAGTTTAAACTGCCTACTCTTCCTTCATCTGATGGTACTTTGAATCCTAGAGATCATATCATTAAATTCAAGATGATTGTTGAATTTTATACACAATAAGATGCAATTCTCTTTAAAATGTTGAATTTTATACCCAATCATATTCAATTCTCTATAAAATATTCCCTACTACCTTTGTGGAAGCTGCCCAAACATAGTTTTATAGCATGGCTCCTAATTGTATTCACTCATTTTCTGATTTTAGTAAGCAACTCATTAGTAAATTCTTTGACAGTATTCCTGTACAGAGAGATACTTGGGGTTTATTAATCAAGATAGGGGTGAAAGCTTGAGGGATTGTATGGCTAGATTCCATATGGAGGCTCTTAAAATTCCCCACTTAGAACACTCTTGAGCTATTGAGGCAATCATGAAGGGTACTAATAATTTGCCTTTCTTTAATTTTTATCCAAGAATATACCAACAGACCTTACAGCCTTTATGTATAGAGCAGACAAGTATATCCAGCAAGATGATGCATTTCACACCATCAAGCTAGCACCTAAGCACTAAAAGGGGTTTGAACGATCTTCCTCTTTTTAAGAGGCCAAAGGGAGTGTAAGCACTGTGTAGATAAGCCAATTAGGAAAATCCCTATATTTCCTATTTAGATACCTTGAAGTAGACAATTCCTAAACAGGCACTCATCATAAGATAACACCAGCTGAAGAGGAATTTCTATTATGGAACTTTTATTCAGGAATCCTATTTAGTCTTAATATTTCTGAAGCTTTTCCTTATATAGGGTATCCTACATTGAACTTAAAACATCAAAGGAAATACTACTAAGTAAGAGGTGCATCTTTTTTCATTTTCTTATTGGGTTCATTAGTGCTCTCTTATTTTGTAAAAGCCAAATGGTAATAAATGTTTTATTTCTCTTGGCTATCTATTATCCCTCTGGAAGTGACAATCTATGCCTTTGAGGATTCAAAGAATATAAATCCTCCCTAGGCACCAACTGACTTCCTCAAGGAGAATTAATCAAATTTGGAAGTTAAAATCAACCTATAGGTAAAAGTCCTATATCCCAAAGGACATACGGTACAAATATAAGGCTTCCTCCCCAAAGAGGTTTTCAATATTCAAGCCTTAAGAACACTCCTAAACTCTAAAAACCTCACCAGTTGAGGAAATCTCCTTAAAGAAAAGCAGTAAAATCCAGGTCTGAAGATCCTACTCAAGAAACAAATTTCCTTATAAAAAAGATTAAAGAAGAAATATACTTTTTCATCAAGATTAATCTAGACTTAAAGTGGAGGCTACTGATAGAACACAAAAAAATATGCCTCCAATAAAAGCTTGAAACATAGAAAGTATGTTATGGAGCAGCCTACACACCATGAAGATGAGCATGATCAAGAAGGCTAGGATCAAGTTCAAGAAGTTTCTAGTCCGATTAGCATGCCTACAGGACCTATAACAAGGTCTCAATCTAAGAAGCTGCAACAAGCCTTAATCCATCATCTACAAGGCTTAGTGAGTTCGATTAATGAAGGTTTATAAGGGCATCAAAGCTTTGGAGTAAATGCAGCTCAAGTTCAATACAACTTAATTCAAGTCCAAGTTACTAATAGGTTTAATTAATTGTGTAATGGGCCACATTGGTTATGGGCTGGTAACGTATGCATAGGATAACTATTTAAGTATTGTTATTTGGGTTTAATTATGTCAAATAAGGGGCTGGACGAATTTCCTTTTAAAAGCCCATTAGTTTTAGTTGATTTCCTATTTTATTTAGGGTTATCTTAGTTTTCCTTGTTGAATAAGGAAAACCTTGTAAAGGCTATATATAAGCCTCAGCTGAATTGTTTTTAATTCAGATTTGAAAGTTATAAGAAAAACCTAAAAGCCTTTGCTTTTATCTTTGTGTTCTTGAGTAGAATACATGCTTAAAGAAACATTCAAGTGGATTGATCATCTTTCTTGTGGAGTGTTTCGAAATTGGGATTTGGAAACAAGTTTTCTTAATTCTGATTCTTGATCATCTTTCTAAGAAATCTGAGTTCTAGCCTTTTTCTTAGGGGTTGTTGTTGAATTGTTAATGGGGTTTTCATGTTAATGTGTTGGGGGTTCAAATATAAAGAGGGGTTCTCAAGCTTATTCATGGAGGTTCCATATCACTCCCCCTAAAGGATAAAACCACGGCCTCTCAAATAAAATAGTAAAGGTGACTGGAATGTCTATCATGTGCTAATTAACCCAAACCTCGATAGGTCTTGTCTTGACCAAAGCTCTGAAAGTCCCCTCAACAGGCCTCTTTGTGTCATCATATGCCTTGATAACTACATCGGATGGCTTCAAATCAGCCATTGTCAGTCCCAACTTAGGTAGAATCTTCAAAGGACACACATTGATAACAAATCCATTATCCACCATCACACAGCAGGTTAACTTCCCTTTCACTTCAGCCTTAATGAACAAGGCCTTATAGTGGTCTCTACCCTCCAAAGGTAAATCATCATCTGTAAACATGGGATTTCTATCAATGAACCCACCATCTGCTCAGGAGTATGACTTGTAGGGACTTTCTTATAGTCTAGCCATAACTAGTGTTTCCCGATGGGCCCTAGAATGCATAAGCAATTCCCAAACACTAGTCATAGTTTTCTCATCTTTCTTTACTTCTCTTTTTGAGTTTGCTTTCTCTTCTTCTGGCTCAATAATTTTTGCTTCTTCTTCCCTCTTTTCAACCTTCCGAATCGATTGGATTTTTCTTTCCTCATTATTTTTCCATAGGTCGACCCGCCCTTCATCTTCATCATCAGAGCTCCATAAAGGGAATTGATTACACACACCGAAATATAGCGAAAGCATGGTGTGAGCACGAAACCGATTAGGATAACTTTTAAAAAATTTTCTTAGTGTGTAACCCTTGCATGAAGGCAAGAATTCCAAAACTACCAAGATCATAGCATATTAAATTTACACAACTAATTGTTTGCATGCTTAATAGACAACATAAATCAAAGATTCATAAAAGAACCAAAATAAAAAAGCATGGCAAGAGACCTACATCTAGAGTTTAGTAACTCTTACAAACTCCAAATGTCAATAACACGCTTAATAGGCTTTAGGAAATAGTTGATGCAAATCTACAAGCTGCTAGCTCCCTAAGTGTGAAGCCTCTAGCTCAAAACACATAAGTGGCGCCGTAATGACTCCGAGCTTTTGAAAAATCTTTACCCGCAAGCTCCTCCTTTGTGGTGATTCGAAAGCTTGCTAGAGCTCCTCTCCTTGCTTGGATGATGTAGGACTTCTTGCCTCCTTTGGATGGATGTAGCCTTCACTTGCATAACTCTTGCACAAGGGATGATGACAATGGACGTATAAAGAAATACAACCCTTGTAACTCTCACTCACATACTTAGAAGAAAGAAGAAGAAGAAGAAGTCTCAACTCTTATTTTCTCTCTTTTGTGTTAGTGTGCCTAAGGAAGTGGTAAGTCAAGTGTGTAGAGAAACTCCACTAACTTAGTGTATGTATGTAAGAGACTAATTTACATGTGTAGAGATTCTCCACTAACTCAAGCTTGAGTGTAGGATAAGCAATCTCATGCATGCGCTTACTTTTTCACTTTAAGTGTAAAATAAGCTACCTCATGCATGTAGAGAATGACCACAAACTTAAGGTGCATGCTTATGACACATCTCCATGTTGTCAACCATGCAATCATATTGCATGTAAAGCAATGCTTATATGGCCACCATGTCACATGCTTAGGTGGCCTCTCCTTTAGTAAGTGGGCTTAGTCTTGAGCTCATTTAACTCGTAAATAGGTTTATCTCTACAACATCCACTAAGTAGTTTTATGGGCTTTATTTAACACTTAAATAAAGCCCTTCTTACTAATACACTTAATTATCCAAGCCCATTCATCATCCATTAAACTACATATGTATGGTCCATCTCATGGCCCATATCCAAACTAGTAAAGGTGGCAAATATTAATTTGGTCCTTAAACTTAATATCA